>JAGKTI010004500.1:0-46192 GCA_018397915.1 Birgus latro
GAGAGAGAGAGAGAGAGATTTATGTATATATAGATAGATAGATATAGATATAGATAGATATATATAGATAGATAGATAAATAGATAGATATATAACCTATATATTTATGTACACTCGCATAATATATGGTGTTCTCAGACCTATGTTGTTAAATATTGTTATGCAGGTAAGATTAAGTTAGTGGTTTATATTAGGATAAGCGGAACATTCTAGATGTTAAGTGTTGTGCCACAGGATTAGGTTAGTAGTTTGTATCTGAAGATGTGAGGAACATTGTAGAAATTATGGGTTATACTGTTGGATTAGGTTAATATTTTCTAATAGCGTTGATAGATATGGTGATGTCAGTCTCATTGTTGATAGGGTCGGCATTTGATAGATTCAGCACTGGAAGAGTTGGCATGATAAAGTTGGCATTGACAGAGTCAAAGTTGACAGAATTGGCATTGACAGATACAGCGGCCGGCGTTTTCAGAGTCAAAATGTGTAAGCAGTGAGATTCTCAACCCTCACCACCCCCTTTCTTAAGTCGCCTCTTGCCACACGCAGGGAACTGGAGAGTAGTTTTCTACTTCTGCCCTGTACTCGTACTTGTATCCAGAGGATCCCCCTACTCTAAGAGGAGATGGTCGGGGAGTTCTATGTAAATTACTGTCTAATACTGCCACAGACCGTGATGTAGTCAATAGATGTTTTATCAACCATCCGGTGCAGTTGAAAGCACAACTCATAATATACACTTTACGTGGATTCTTTCCAATGTTGGATACCCCACAATGAAAAGGCTGACGGTACCTTATGATTACACATAAAATTGGATGTTATTTAACAATCCTGTATTAATTATACTTTTCAGCAAATATTGTTGTTATGCTCTGTGTTTTAGAGGCAACTTCTTGCTTCTCAGACACAGGCAGGAGTCTTTTGTTCTTTAGTTCTGGACCGGGCAAGAGCATATAACAAAGTAACAGAGCATAAACATAAGGTAACCAGTCTTATGCGTATATTACCATATATCGACATACAATATTACACAGTACATGTGGCTCGATCGGTAGAGAGTTGGCTTGCAGTCCCGAGGGACCCAGGTTCGAATCCTCGCTGGGGCAGGGAACAGTTTAAGGATTTGAATTTCATTAAGTCAGGCTTTGCTGATCTACCAGGAGACCCGCCGACATGTCGTAAAAGTAACCCCGCTAATACCAATACATCAGTCCTGTATGAGACAGCCCTAGCATGTATTCAATATGGAGGGTGGGTGTTAGCGCCAAAGTGGTGACATGTAGAGGTGTATGGTATGTAGGAGGACGGCTGGGCCTTGATAGCAGGCTGTAAAGTCTATGCCCAGAGTCGGACACATAAAAAAAAAAAAAAAACTTAGTGTACATTCAAGGGCAACACACAATAATAGCACAGGTTCACAGTCTAGCGTAGTTCACACTGGGAGGTTCAGGTGGCGGCCAGGTGTGGGAGGGAGGCCGTCATAGGTGTGCTCCCGGGCTGAGTGGAGGGTCGTCCGAGGTGGGTGGCAGGGCAGGGTGGTGGGTGGCCCTTTCGAGCCTCTCCTAGTGGGGCCCTTGGGAGTGGGCTGGCCCTCAGGACTGGGGTCAAACAAGTCGAGGAGGAGGGCATCTCTGCGCCGGCCCTTGGAGGTGGTGGGCGTCCTGCAGGAGGGTCCGGGCTGCATCAGGCCTGGGGTTGGCGGCACTCCCCTCGGTGGCTGGGGCTGCGGCCGCTCGGTCCCGGGGAGTCCGTCAGCGTCTGGGGGCGTGGAGGGGACGGCTGCACCGACAGGATACCCATGACAGGTCTGCTCCAAATGTTCTGCCCCAGCAACCCTGTAGGGGAACAATCTCCACCCTGAGTGGTGTGGGGGGAGGTCAAGGGACATCTTGCTCGGCCTCTGGAGGGGCGGACCGAGCCAGGGACATGTCCCTCGATGGGAGCCTCCGAGATAGTGGAGGAGGGAAAACCAGTGGTCGCTCCCTCGGTGTGGCAGGTCCAGTGGACGCTGCCAGAACTCCACTCCAGGGCAAAGGAAGGAGGTTCAGGAGGAGCTCCTTCTTCCTGACAAGTCCGGTGGACGTTGCCCAGGCTCCCAGGTTGGGGCATGGGGGTAGGAAGTCTGTCAGACATTCCTCCCACCTGGTAAGTCCAGTGGACGTTACCGGGGCGCCACTCATCCCGGTGGCAGCAGAATGGAGAGATCCGGTGGACATTTTCTCTCCTGTAGGTCCGGTGGATGGTACCACAGTCCTGCTGCAGGGGGAAAGATGCAGCCGAGGAGTATCCGGTGGATGCCTCCTCTATGGCAGGTCTGGTGGACGCTGCTAAGGATCTGCTCACTTCCCTGGGACAATAGGCAGGGGAGATCCGGTGGACAGCTAGTCCGGTGGATGTAGCCATGCCCCTCCTCCCGTAGGTGGGTGGCAGAAGAGGGAGAACCAGTGGTCGCTCCCTCTGCAGTAAATCCGGTGGATGTTACTGCACCGCTGCTCCCCTTGGGTATAGTAGGACTAGGAAGACCGGTGGCCGTTCCTCCTTGTTGTACAGATCCGGTGGATGCTGCCGAGAGCCTATATGGGACTGTCTGTTGACAAGTCCCACCCCGAGTCTGACGAGTGTTGCCCCGACGAGAGAGTAATTTACATGGGCTGTTCGCTTCCCATTGGTCTGGCTGGGCAGAAAAGGGACATATGGTAACAGGGGACATGGGCCAGTGTGGCTCAGAAGGTAAGTTTACCTCCCCATGGTCTCCTTATAGGGTGGTGGTCACCCACCCGTGGTCTCCTCGTAGGGTGGAGGTCTTCTCGTTGGTGGGGCCTCCTCGGTGGGTGCGTATATCACCACCATCGCAGGGGTGGAAGTCACGTTCCCGTTCCGTGGAAGTGGCCGTCTGGTGGGTAGGCGTGAGGTGGTGGAGGAGGTTTGTCCAGTGTTGTGCGGGTTGGTTGGGCTCCTGGTGATGGTTGTAGATACTCTGCAGTGTTAAGGTTCAGTGTGTCTTCAGGAAGATGTGGAGCAGCTTAGAAGTTCCTTTCAGCCGGCGTTTCCTCCATCCAGCAAGAGTCCACAGGATGTGCTTGATTCTCATCTCGGGTGGTGGAAAGTGAGGTGAGCGACCTGTGGCTGATGGCTGGGGACTGGAGATGAGGGAGGTTGCCCTGCTTTTATGATGGTGGGGGGAGGTCGTCTTAATCGGCTTAGTGAGGCAGGCTACTGGAATTTTCCATGCCTCGTGGTGTATCTTTAGGGTAATGGGGGTGATGTTTGGTGTGGGTGAAGTAATGGAGGTGAGTGTGGGTGGTGTGGGTGGTGGTGATGGGGTTGGTGCGTACCTGGCAGGTGGGCAGGACAGGTGTCCTGATCTGGTTGTAGTGGTGGTCAAGATGGGTGTGGGCGGTGAGGAGGCGTGTGGTGAGTGTGGCCAGTAGGCGTGGGTGGGTTGTGGTTGGGATAGTGGGGTGGGGGTGTATGGTGGTGGTGGGGGGCTGGAGGAGGGAGTGGTGGTGATCGGCCTGGGGCTTGGTGAAAGGGTAGAGTGAGGGGTTGTTGATGGTGATGGGCATGGGTGCGAGGTGTGGGCGGTTGGTGGTGGTGTGGTGGGTGAACCACGTGGAGGCTGGGTTGGTGGCGGTGTGCGATGGTGGAGGGTGGGGTGTGAGGTGAGGTCGCTGGAGACGAGGGGAAGTTTGAGGTGCAGGTGAGGAGTCGGAGGGGGGTGTGCTGGGAGAGGTGGTTAAGGAGGGAGGGCTAGGTGAGAGGGAAGAGGTGGAAGGTGTGAAATGCCATGAGTATGAGTCATCGTCGTGATCAGGTGGTGGGGTGGCGCGCTGGGCAGTTGAGGGAGGGGGTGATGTGGAAGGGGTGTAGGAGGCTGGAATGGACGTACATGTCAGTTCCGATATATGCGTGTGGTGTTTTGGTGCTGCACAGTGACTTGGTAGGGGTTTGGGACTTTGATGGTTGGGAAGGGCCCTTCGTAATGAGGTGATAACTTGTTTGGGGCCGGTAGTTTGGCCACCATGACGGCGTCGCCTAGTTTGTAGGGGCTGATGGGTCTGGTGCCAGGTTTGAGGTCTTGGGTGTTTTGCAGGTGATGTAATTTACGTTTGAGGTGGTGTAGGGAATTGGAGGTGGGAGAGGCGGAGGGAGGTTGCAAGTGGCGGTGAAGCGGCAATAGGAGTGGTGTCTCACCAAATACTCTCTCGTGGGGAGTGATGCTGTCCTCAGGGGGGCAGGAGTTCCTTCCCCACTGTATGACCTTCACATGCGCTGGCCAGTCTTCGTTTTGTGTTTGTTGAACTCTTGTTCACACTTGGTTGAGTAGGGTGTGATGGCTCCTCTCGCAAATGTTATTGCCTTGGGGCCAGTATAGAGATGAATGGGAGATGTTATACCCAAATATTTTGGCGAGTTGCATCCTTACCTTGCTGGTGAATTCAGGTGCATTGTCAGAATGGAGGGCTTGGGGGATGCCAAAATATGGAAACACATGGCGTCTCAGGGAGTCTGCCACAGTGACGGCATAGTGTTCCTTGGCCGGGCAGGCAATGAGGAATTTGAAGTAAGTGTGGACGAATGTGATGTATTTGTAGCCGGATTTGGGTGGGAGGGGGCTGATAATGTCGACGGAGAGGAGTTGCCATGGTTTATTGGCGTGGATGTTCCCAGAGGGGCCTGGTGTTCTTGTGGTGTCTTTTCCCAGGGTGCATGCTTGGCTTGAACAACCTGCTTGGCTAGGTGGGAGGGATTTTACGTCCAGTAGATATCGTTAAAATTCTTTAGGAGTTTCTTTGTTCTGAAGTGTATGCAGTTATCGGAGTGTAAGTGTCAGGGTGTCTAGGGCAGTGCGTGGGTCGATGCCTATGTGTCCAGATGGGTATGCACAGGTGATCGCCGTGTCACTGGAGTTTGGAAAATATGTGATTTGGGATCCAGTCGGGCCTGGTTTATTCTGGCACTGTTGTAGGAGGCTGGGGGCGGCGTTGATGGAATTGATGGGCAATCTGGACAAAGCGTGGGCATTAGTGTGTAGTTTACATGGCCGGTACGCTATATCAAAGTTGAACTCTTTTAGTGTTTCTCTCCACCTGATGATCTGGGCAATGTGAGTTTCTGACTGACGTAACCATTGGAGTGACTGGTGATCATTGATAATGGTGACATGGTTGCTGGACAGGTAAGCCCGGAAGTATTCCAGTGCCCAGGTGTTTACCAGGCATTTTCATTTGGTGGTTGCGTAATTTTTTTCAGCCTGGTTGAGTGTGTGGCTCGTGCAGGCAATGATGTGTTCTCGTCCTTCCTGGACTTAAGCTAGGACGGCACCGATCGCTACTAGAGAGATGTTGGTGTACAAGCGGAAAAGCAGGGTGTAGTCGGGGAATGCGACCACTGGGGCTGTGATTAGTTTGTTCTTGAGAGTGTTGAACACCTGTATGCAGTCTGGTGTCCAGGTGAATGCTTCGCCCTTCTTGGTTAGGTAATGAAGTGGTTTGGCTATGTTTGCAAAACCTTTCACGAAGCGTCAGTAGTATGAGGTGAGGCCAATGAAAGCACGGACCTCGTGGACATTACGGGGGATGGGGATGTCACCAATGGCTCTTAATTTATCTGGGTCAGACGCTATACCCTCCTTGGATATGACATGTCCTAGGAAGGAGACGGAGCGTTGGGCTGGGACGCTGTTAGATGTTCTAAGTTTGAGCCCAGCTTGTCGTATTCTGAGAAAGACTCGTTTGAGGCAGTGGAGGTGGGTGGCCCAGGTCTGAATGAAGATAATTACATCGTCCAAATATGCAAGGCATATCTCTCACGTGAGGCCACTGAGCACAGATTCCATGAGTCGGGAGAATGTTGCGGTTGCATTGCAGAGGCTGAAAGGAAGGACATTAAATTCATAATGCTTCCCATTACTTGTGGAGAATGCGGTCTTGCCTTTATCTTCAGGATGGACTGAGACTTGCCAATCTCCTGACTGCAGGTCGAGAATGGAGAACCATGACGCCCCATAGAAGGAGTCATCCATCCTGGAGAGGGGGGTGGCATCTTTGGTAGTGACGTCATTTAACTCCCTGTAGTCCACGCAAAAGCGCGTGGTGCCGTCCTTTTTTTTTTTTTAATCAAAAAAAACGGGGGGGGCCCAGGGGCGGTTGTTGGGGATATTACGCCGGCATTGAGCATGTCCTGGACCTGCCGGTTTTCTTCTGCCTGTTGGTTAGGGTTTTTCCTTCTGGGATTGGCGAATAGGCGGGCCTGTGGTGTGTATTTCGTAGGACAGGTACGTAGTGTGGCCGATGTCTGTAGGTCCCGATGAGATGTCTTGGAAGTCCAGGAGGAGATGTAGAAGGTTGTCAGTTTGTTGTTGGGTGAGGTGGTCAGGGATGGGGAGTAGGGCTGTGAGGGGGGAGAGGCGCACAGTTCAGCTTCTTCCATTTCTCCCACTACTAAGCCCTTCAGGAGCGTAAGGGGGATGGTGGAAATGTTGGTGATGCGCACTGCCCCTATGTGGGGGGGTAGGAAGGTGGGGGATAACAGGCAGGAGGCAGTGGCTCCTGTTGGTAAACTTGGGGAGAATAGAACGGTGTTTCAGGTGGGGCGATGCAGGTGAAGCCAGGCTTCGTGGTGTGGGGGGGATGGTGAGGGTGGAGGCGATGGTGGCAGGGAACGTGGTGGGGGGTGGGGTGATAGGGGGCTAGGGGTTTTAGATGGTAGTGGGGGTGGCATGATGGACTGGGTGGAGTGGTGGGGAAGAGGTGTGGTGGTGCATGTACAATGTGGCTGGGTGGGTGGGTCTGGTGGTTTCCAGAAGTGGAGGTGCCTCTTGTGGCAGTGGATGCTGGTGTGGAGCTTTTGGAGGAGATCCAGACCCAGGTAGCCATCATATGCACGGCATTTGGAGTCAAAGACAATAAACTGGTGTTGAGTAGATATGTCCTGGTGTGGTTCGGCACGTAGCGCCCGGGTCTCCCCACATATGGACAGAGGCTCATCCCCCGCATCTACAAGATGGGTAGAGGTGGGGAGTAGGGGGCCGAAAGCTGAGGTGTGATGGGAGTAGAAGTGGTGGTAGAGGCAGGATCTGGCCACTCCTGTGTCGACCAGAAGCCTCGCTTTCACCCCATTCAGCCTCATCTTGTCGTAGACTAGGGGGCGGTATTTGTGTGAGGTGGCCCCCGCCACCATGGGGAGGTGCGGGGCCAGTCCTAAAAATCCAGGTGAGGCAGGGCGTCCTCCTTGTCAAGTTCCGGTTCCCTGGGGTCGGAGTAATCAGCAGTAGGGGCAACGTCCTCGATACTATCATCTTCTATAGAGGATACTTTGCGGCGCCCCTGGTTGGCTGCTCTGGGTCGGGAGGCCTTCAGCTGTTCTCATATATCACGGATTGGGCACCGGTTATTACAAGGTGAGAATTCCCAGGGGTTGATGGAGATAAAGTTGTTGTTGTCTTATTGATTTGCGCGCCTCGTGGCAGAGAATGCCCTTGGTATGGAGGGTGGTGTTGAAGGCATGGTGTTGTTGGGGGGCGTCCGGGGTTTAGGTTGGGGTGGTTTACGGGTCGGAACTCGGCTTACTGCCCCGACATGTTGAGGGGTGGGGCGGGCGGTGAGGAGGCGCCAGAGCTACTGGATATCTTTAGCAAGATTCCCCGTAGGGTCATAGATGGTGGAGTGTTCTCTGATGACACTGGGGAGGATCCAAAAGGAGAATATTAAAGGTATGTTGGTCCTGGGTAGTGGCGTCGGTTCCCGGGTATGCAGCAGTGATGAGTCACCTGGCCTGGATGAGGGTGTCTTCGAGGTTACCATTGTATGTGAGGGCGCTGAGTTTTGAGATGGCGACGACTTTTCTCAGTGGAGGTGTGATCGCCTGGGTCACGATCTGCCTTAATTCTGCCCAAGTTAGTTCTGGAACAACTTTTGCAGTGATACAGGAGACTATTTTACCTAGGTGTGGTAGGGTCTATCTATCTATATATTGCCAGACGCCTTAATCCCGTAAGGGGTGGCCACAAACAAATTGTCTCCATGTCACTCTGTCCCCCGCCATTTCACTGCTCTGCTTCCAGTTCACACCCCGCTCTCTCAAATACCTCTCCACTCCTCCCTCCATCTCATCCTTGTTCTCCCCCTTCCTCTCCCCCCCTCCACCTCACTCACACTCTCCTCGTCAGTCTCTCACTGCTATTTTTTTCTTGTCTTGTTCAAACCCTATGTCCAGTAAAAGTTTGATCAAGCACATGTATGTGTCTATGTCATATTGTTCAGGGTCGAATTGAGGTAGTTGTACATGAGGTTTGGAAGCCATTTTTGGTACTTTACCTTTTGTTCCTTGTCGCTCTTTGCCAGATCTAGAACCACTGCTAGCCACCAGTGTTATGTTCTGTGTAATAGAGACAACTTCTTGCTTCTCAGACACAGGCGGGAGTCTTGGGTTCTTTAGTCCTGGACCGGGCTAGAGCATATAACAAAGGAACAAGGCATAAACACAGGCCAACCAGTCTTACATGTATATTACCATAAATCGACATACAATATTACACAGTACATGTGGCACTTACAAACACTTAGGGTACATTCAAGGGCAACACACAGTAATATCACAGGTTCACAGTCTGGCGTAGTTCACACTGGGAGGTTCAGGTGGCGACCAGATGTGGGAGGAAGGCCGTCATGGGTGTGCTCCCAGGCTGAGTGGAGAGTCGTCCGACGTGGGTGGCAGGGCGGCGTGGTGGATGGCCCTTTCGAGCCCCTCCTAGTGAGGCCTTCGGGAGTGGGGAGTCCTTCAGGACTGGGGCCAAACAAGGTGAGGAGGCGGGCGGCTCTGCGCCGGCCCTTGGAGGTGGTGGGCATCCTTCAGGAGAGTCCAGGCTGCATCAGGCCCTGGGTCGGCAACATGCCCCATGGTGGATGGGGCAGCGGTCTCGTAGGGGTGGGGAGGCCGTCAGGGTCTGTCTGCGACCGCTCGACTCTGGGGAGTCCATCAGCGTCTGGGGGTGTGGAGGGGACGGTTGCACCGACAGGATACCCACGACAGGTCTGCTCCAGACATCCTGCCACAGCGACCCTGTAAGGGAGCAATCTCCATCCTGGATGGTGTGGGGGGAGGGTGAGGGACGTCTCGCTCGGCCCCTGGAGGGGCAGACCGAGCCAGGCATGTGTCCCTCAATGGGAGCCTCCGGGGTAGTGGAGGAGGGAGAACCAGTGGACACTGCCAGAACTCTACTCTGGGGCAGAGAAAGGAGGGTCAGGAGGAGCTCCTTCCAACTGACAAGTCCAGTGGACATTCCCCAGGCTCCAAGGTTGGGGCGTGAGGGTAGGAAGTCTGGCAGACGTTCCTCCTGCCCGGTAAGTCCGGTGGACGTTACCAGGGCACCACTCATCCTGGTGGCAGCAGGATGGAGAGATCCGGTGGATGCTTCCACTCCTGTAGGTCTGGTGGACGCTTCCACTCCTGTAGGTCTGGTGGACGCTTCCACTCCTGCAGGTCCGGTAGACGCTACCACGGTCCTGCTGCCAGGGGAAAGATGCAGCCGAGGAGTATCCGGTGGATACCTCCTCTATGGCAGGTCTGGTGGATGCTGCCAAGGCACTGCTCCCTTCCCTGGGATGATACGCATGGGAGATCCGATGGACACAATGGCAGCTAGTCTGGTGGATGCAGCCGTGCCTCTGCTCCCATACAAGTAGGTGGGTGGCAGAAGACGGAGAACTGGTGGTCGCTTCCTCTGCAGTAAATCCAGTGGATGTTACTGCGCCGCTGCTCCCCTTGGGTATAGTAGGACTAGGAAGACCGGTGGTCGTTCCTCCTCATTGTACAGACCCGGTGGATGCTGCCAAGGGCCTACGTGAGACTGTCTGTTGACAAATCCCACCCTGAGTCTGACAAGCATTGCCCCGGCGGGAGAGTAATCTACCTGGGCTGTTCGCTTCCCGTTGGTCTGGCTGGGCGAAAGAGGGACATATGGTAGCGGGGGACATGGGCTGGTATGGCTTGGAAGATAAGTTTACCTCCCCGTGGTCTCTTTGTAGGGTGGTGGTCACCTACCCGTGGTCTCCTCTTAGGGTCGGGGTCTCGTCATTGGCGGGGCCTCCTGAGCTTAAGTCTGACCTGTTGAATGTGAAGGAAGACTTGCTTGAGGCGCTGGAGGTGGTCGGCCCATGACCAGCTGAAAATGATGACATCATCCAGGTATGCCAGGCAGATGTCCCAGGTGAGGCCATTGAGAACTGCCTCCATTAGCCGGGAAAATGTAGTAGGGGTATTGCAAAGTCCAAAGGGAAGGATGTTGAATTCATAATGCTTCCCATTGCTGGTCAAGAAAGCTGTTTTCTCCCTGTCCTTTGGGTGCACAGGGACTCGTCGATATCTTGACTGGAGATCCAAGGTGGAAAACTAGGACGCTCTGTGCAGGGAGTCGAGAGAGTCATCTATCCTTGGTAGGGGGGTGGCATCTTTTGTGGCCACATTGTTTACTTGTTGGTAATCCACACAGAAGCACATGGTGCCGTCTTTCTTTTTAACTAGGACGACTGGAGAGGACTAGGGGCTGGTAGATGGAGATATGATGCCAGCATTGAGCATGTCCTGAACGTTGCTTGGGGGTTTTCTGCCGGAGGAGGAGACGCCATCCTCCTCCGGGAGTCCAACAACGAGGGGCTATGTGGGGGTGTTGGCTGCAGTGAGCGGATCCCCAGGCTCACTACGGGGCCGCTCCAGATACTCTTCAGCTGCACCTTCACTGTGGAGCTGGCTCTGTGGGGAGAGAGAGGGGTGTCCCACTCGACCTCGGGAGGGGTGAGGCGAGCAAGGGACACTACCCTTGAGGGGTGTCGCAGGGATAGCGGACAAAGGAAGGACGGTGGCCGTTCTCTCCCCGATGGGCACAAGGGGCTCCACCACAGTTCCAATGGGCCCTGGGACAGCAGGTGAGAGGACAGTGGCTGTTCTCTCTCTGGTGAGGACGGTGGCCATCACCGTGGTCCTGCTCGCTGTAGAAGTGGCAGATGAGGAAAGGACGGTGGCCGTTCCCTCTCCAACGTGGACAGTGGCCATCAACGTTGTTTTGCTTGTGCCTGTGGGGGCAGTAGATGAGGGAAGGATGATGGCTGTTCCCTCTCCAGCGGGTACAGTGGACGCCGCTGCGGTCCTGCCTTGCCCTGGGACAGCAGGTGAGAGAAGGACAGTAGCCGTTCCCTCCCCAGTGAGGACAGTGGCCGTCACTGTGGTTCTGCAGGGGATGGTATGAGAAGAGTACGGTGGCCTTCTTCTCCCTGACAAGGACAGTGACCGTCATTGCGGTTCTACCTGGGACTGTTAAGGAACAAGTCCCACCCTGATCCTGGCGAGTGCTGGTCTGGCCCGAGAGTAGTGCAGTGAGACAGCGTATTTCCCACAGGCTCCACTGAGGGGAAGAGGGGCACATGGTGGCAGGGGACGAAATCCAGTCTTGTCCGGGCCCTTTACGATCCTCCCTGTGGTCTCTCCTTGGGGTGGGTATTTCATCACCGTCATGCGCCTCTCTGTCGTCTCCCCTTGGGGTGGGTATTTCATTATCTATTTTTCTGAAACACTGTACATATCAAGGTGGACATCACATGAATAGAATACTGGAACTCAAAACCTGAAAACTACAATTTGGCATAGAGTGGGCATGGTAAAATGTAGATAAACTTCCGAGCAATGAACCCAGGCCTACCTTCAGTGACAGCTAGTGAAAAGTGAGGCATGTCATTTCCTGCACTGTAAACCCATAAATTCTGGAAACAAACGTCAAGTAGTGGTATATGGCCCCACTCTCCTGTGCTGCCGCCAAGTGGCCCAACATATACAGCCCTTACCTTCCCCCCCCCCGAGATATATATCTGCAATATACTGTACGCAATAGTTGTGTACATGACAATGAATGAGAACAGAGCAAATACACATGAAATTACAGAAAAGGCATAAATACAGGCTGTGCTGGAAATAATAATAAGAGCATACATATCAAGGAAAAAATATATGGGACTTTCCACTGGTGCATCATCATAACTTTACAAAAAAATATGAATAGTGAATGGTGTTATACATAGTCAGACAGCCACCCAGGCTGCGTACATACTCTCCTCGGATGTTGAGTAGTAGTAGTAGTTGTTCCCTAGGCAGTCTGGCCGAACAGCCCCGAGTCCCTAAGAAAGGCCATGGCCGAGGCCGGGCTTTCCCACAGAGCTCTCAAGGAGTGTATGTTGTGTTGCTGGTGTAAGTGATTGTGTGCAATGCAGTCTTTCATGATGTACTTAATAGTATGGGGTGCTGTGTTACATCCTGGACAGGCGTCAGTGACAGAGTCATCCAGCCTCTTCTGATAACTTAAGAGAGCTGGATGATGCTCACATCTCAGCCTGGCCAGGTGGACCCTGTCCTCACGAGGGAGATAGGATTCAGAAGGATGGATATCAGGAGGCCGTGCATGCAGCTGTGTGTTGTCTTTCAGTGACTGGATGGAACTGAGAGCGATTTGAGTATGAAGCTCGTCTGAGGTGGGCGGGGGGGAAGAGATGACAGTATTTGTGTATGATATCGTGTGCTGGGTATTGTTTTGATGTTTCTTGGTGTGTGTGGATGTGCTGCCATGTAGTTTAGTGGATGTAGGTTTGTGGAGGCTGTAGCAAGAATCTGGATGCCTCTCATGTCTAGATGATCCTTGACTTTGAGGGCTTTGGTTTCTTGGTGTAGGTGGTCTGTAGGTGTAGTAGCTGTGCAACCTGTGATTATTTTTAGGGCCTTATTTTGTATGGTCTGAAGTGTGTTATAGTGTGTTTTAGTGAGGTTAGGAGCCCAAGCAGGGCTTGCATAATTCATCGCTGAACGTATATATTATTTGTATACTTTGGTGGTGGTTTCTTTGTTGTGTCCAAATGTTGTATGGGCAAGTGACCTCAAGGTATTGAGACTAGGTGTTAATTTATTTTTGAGGTTTGTGATGTGTTGTTTAAATGACATTGATGTATTGGCTGTTACACCATGGATTTTGGATGTGTGTGTGTGTGTGTGTGTGTGTGTGTGTGTGAGGGGGGGGTTGTTTGTGGTGAGGTGTGGAATGTGACTGTTCTGCTGTCCAGTTTGTGAGAAGGGTCACTGTAGATTTGGCTGGGGCTATTTTGAGCCTGTTTGTAGTGAACCATTCATGTAGTGTGTTGAGGTAAGGTTGGAGGATGTGTGCAGCTGTGTTTGCGTTTTGGTGTGTACATGTAAGTGTAATGTTGTCAGCATAGGAAGCTATGTGTATCTGTGGTGTGTGGGGTGTGGGTTTGTCGTGCGTGTATAGGTTAAAGAGTGTAGGGGACAAAACAGATCCTTGGGGGACGCCATTTGTGAAGTTTCTGATGTTCGAAGACTTACCGGCAAAAGTTACATGTGCTCATCTGCCTGCTAAGTAGTTTGTCAGCCATCTTTTTGTGTTATTGTGCATGTTTGTGTTAAATATATTGTTTGTGAGATTGTGGTGGGGGATGGAATCAAAAGCTTTACTAATGTCTAGTGTGACAAGAAGTGCTCTGTGTGGTGGCCTAGCTGAATTCATGCAATCAAAAACTCTCTGTGTAAGGTCTGTAAGAAGAGTGTTTGTGGAGTGTAGTGGCCTAAAACCATGTTGTGATGGGGCTAGGGGGGTGTGAGGTGTAACTAGTTGTAGTACCAGTCTTTCCGTGACTTTGCAGGGGATTCAGAGGAGTGTGATGGGGCGGTGTGAGGAAGGTAACGTGGGGTCTTTGTTGGGTTTGGGGATAGTGATGATAATGCCATGCTTCCAGATGTTGGGTATTATGTTGTGTGAGTAGCTGTAGTTTTATATGTTGGTGAGTGCTTGTATGCATTGTGGTCCAAGGTGTTTAAAATGTATGTTGCATATGTTGTCTGGTCCACAGGCAGATGAGTGCTTGAGGTTGCTGATGATGTGCTTCATCTGGTTGTAAGTGAAAGTCAGATGTTGAGTAGATGGCTGAGGCCAAAGAGTGGGACGTGGCAATCAAGGTGTGGGTGTATGATGATGCACCAAGTGTAGTGAACCAGGTGTAGGGGCCACCTTGGGTGGTGACTGTGACTTTGAAGAGTCAGGTACGTGAGTGGGGTTTGGCGGGTGCAAGGGTGTCAAGGGGTACCCACCACGGATAACTTGTAGGTGTCTCCGATTCCGTAGCAACAGGTGGCCACTGCCACACAGCCTGACAGTATACTGGCGGTGGGGAAGGGCCTTGATGATGATGCCACGCAGGTCCCAGACTCTGGTTAAGTGGTTCTGCACCCACTCCTTGGCACCTGGTATTGAGGGGGGATGGCTCTTGAGTGTTTCCTGATGTTCTATAACCGCTGCAAGACTCAGCCATTGCCAGCACCCTGTCATGGAGGGCCTGCTGCCAGTGTATATCCACCTTGTAGTTCTGCCTAGCCTTAGGTACCCCATCACATGGCTGTTTTCCTGTTGCCAGCTGGGCTTGGGACTTGTTGATCCCGTGTAGGGGTGTGTTCAGGTACTGTAGGGGAGCCACTGACATCGTCTCAGTCGAGACTGCCCCCGGTGCCTCTGTTCATCTGTAACAGCCTCTTGTCAGACTTTACAGCAGCCTCTTCTCTGCTGTTGGACTGTGGGTAGTGGGCAGAGGAGATACACATCTCCACCCCCTACTGTTTAAAGAAGGCACACATATCATTAAGAACGTTGGTCCCGCCATCAGTAGAGATCCCCTTGGGTGCTCCCCACCATGAGAAGTACTTTCGAAGCTGGGCCATGAACTTGTTGAAGGTGGCACCGCTTGGGAAATGGGCAATTTCCAGCCACCCCATGAGTCTGTCAGCAAATGCCAGGTACACTTGACCATCGAGTTGCAGCAGATCCATCCCCGTGTGTTGGAAGGAGTACTCCAATGCTGGCAGAAGAATAAGTGGTTCAGCTCCCTGGGACAGAGCATGGGCGTTACAAGCAGCACACAAGTCTCTGTAGTGCTGAAGGTCGCCCTCCATACCTGGCCAATGCACCGTCTGCCTTGCTCTTCTTAGCCTGCTGTCAAGCCCTTGGTTGCCAGATTGGAGGTTGGCTGCCACCTGGTGATGAAGGGCCTCAGGAATAACCAGGCAGACGGACCCCTAGTCGAATGTATAAGTCAAGAGTCCCTGCGACACTGCCAGCCTGTCTCTGACACCATAGAACTGACTCAGGCAGGCAGTTTCCTGTGATCTCTGTGCATGCCAAGCACCTGCCAACACTTTGGCCGGGAGTAATTGGCAAACGGGATCGTTGGCCGCAGTTTGGAGGACTACCACGTCGTTCAGAGTGATACACCTGCCCTGGCTGAGAGCAGCAACCATGTCCAGGTCATCGGCCAAGTCGTCGTCTGTAGCGTCTGGCCACGCCCAGAAGACAGGGTAGCAGAACAAAAAGTCAGCTGCACAGTTCCATTTTCCTGGAATATATTTCACCTGGAACATGTACTGCAGTGCTTTTTCCTTCAAAGTGAGCAGCCTTGGGTTAACATTAAAATTTCTCCAGCTGATGTATTTTCTGCCATCACTGGCCTCAATACTAACAAGGCATATGGGCCTGATGGAGTCCCTCCTGTTGTCCTCAAAAACTGTGTTTCTGTGTTTACACCGTGCCTAGGTAAACTCTTTCGCCTTTGTCTGTCTACTTGTACCTTTCCTTCTTGCTGGAAGTTTGCCCTCATTCAGCCAGTCCCAAAAAAGGGTGACCATTCCCAACCTTCTAACTATCGTCCAATTGCTTTAACATCCTGTGTCTCAAAAGTTTTCGAGTCAATTCTTAACAGAAAAATTTTAAAGCATCTTTCCTCTCACAACCTTCTTTCTGATCGTCAGTATGGGTTCCGTCAGGGACGCTCCACTGGCGATCTTCTCACTACCTTTCAGACTCGTGGTCATCCTCCTTTCGGGACTTTGGTGAAAGCTTTGCCATTGCACTTGACATCTCAAAGGCTTTCGATCGAGTCTGACACAAATCTTTAATTTCCAAACTGCCCTCCTACGGTTTCTATCCTTCTATCTGTGCCTTCATCTCTAGCTTCTTTTCTGGTCGTTCTATACCCGCTGTCATAGACGGCCATC
This sequence comes from Birgus latro, assembly GCA_018397915.1. Classification (NCBI taxonomy): domain Eukaryota; kingdom Metazoa; phylum Arthropoda; class Malacostraca; order Decapoda; family Coenobitidae; genus Birgus; species Birgus latro. Next base: position 16,099 of record JAGKTI010004500.1, read on the forward strand.
GTTCTTCCCCTAGACCTATCAACAGTGGAGTTCCTCAGGGCTCTGTCCTATCACCAACTCTCCTCCTTTTATTCATCAATGACCTTCTAAGCTGTACATCTAACCCTATCCACTCATATGCTGATGATTCCACCCTTCACCTTTCCATTCGGTTTCCGCAACGTCCATCTCAGCAGTTACTTCAACAAACAAGGGATGAGGCTATGGCACACCTAATATCTGACTTGGCTCGTATCTCTGATTGGGGTAAAAATAATCTTGTTGTTTTTAATACATCAAAAACTCAGTTCTTACATTTATCAGCCTGACAAAATCTTCCTCAGAATTACCCACTAATGTTTAATAATGAACAATTATGTCCTGCATCATCCTTGAACATGCTTGGGGTTTCATTCTCTCGGGATTTGTCATGGAAGGAACATATTACATCTCTTGTGAAATCTGCTTCCACGAGATTAGGTGTGCTAAGCCGATTCCGAACTTTCTTTACCCCTGCACAGTTGTTGACCTTGTACACGGGTTTTATTCGCCCGTGTATGGAGTACAACTCTCATGGGTGGGGAGGCTCCCCACATGCAGCTCTTCTCAATAGGGTGGAGTCAAAGGCTTTTCGTCTCATTAACTCTCCTCTTCTTACTGATTCCCTTCAACCTTTGTCTTTTCGCCGCACTGTTGCATCTTTATCTCTCTTCTATCACTACTTCAATGGTCACTGTTCCTCTGAACTGTCTACTTGCAACCCTCCACCTCTACGACGGCACGTAGTACCTGTCTAGCAACAAACTCTCATCCCTTTTCTGTCCAACTCTCTAATGCAAGGGTTAACCGTTACTCCCAGTCCTTCATTTATGCAACTGGTCAACTCTGGAACTGTCTTCCTCTGTCTGTATTCTTGCATCCCTCCACCTCTACAACGGGCACGTAGTACCTGTCTAGCAACAAACTCTCATCCATTTTCTGTCCAACTCTCTAATGCAAGAGTTAACCATTACTCCCAGTCCTTCATTTATGCAACTGGTCAACTCTGGAACTGCCTTCCTCTGTCTGTATTTCCTACTTCCTATGATCTCCAGTCTTTCAAACGCAGTGTGTCCAGGCATCTCGAATTGAATGGATCTTGAATTTGGCTCTCTTTTGTATTGTTTTTGCTTTTTCTTGGAAGGAACAGTATGCAGGCCTGTGGCCTTTGGTTCCTTCTTCCTTGCATTTAAAAAAAAAAATGTCCTTCAGTGCTCTGTCTCCTAGGAGCTTGACGAGAGGGCGATGATAGGTGACAAGGACTAAGTTGGGGCATCCGAGCAGAAAGAGGCAGGCTTCGCGGAGGCACCAGACGACTGCAACTGCCTCACCCTCCACAGATGCATATCAATCTTCAGATGACGTCAAGTGTCAACTGCCACAGCGTCAGACGCCACCCGCTCTTGTAGCAGAAGGAAGCCTCTGTCAACAGGCAAGAGCAGTGCTGCTGAAGTACCACAAATCCTATGCCTTCCTTGGTGCAATCCATCATGGCAATTGTGGATCTGTCCTTGTCATAATAGGTGAGGCCATACTTGGCCAATTGACCCACTGCCTCCTTCACCTTCTCCTGAAGGCAGTCATCCCAGTACACCCACTTGCACTGGGGTTTGTTCAACAGCTCCCTAAAGGGCTCTATGATGGGGGCTGTGGCCAAAAACGGTGCCAACTGGTTAACAAATCTATGCCAGAACCAGATGTCTGTTAAGGGGGGTTAGGCTGGCATACTGAAGTTCCTGACTGCAGCCACTCTCTCTTCTATGGGCTTGTACGAGTCCCAGCCTATGTGGAAGCAAACGAACTCTACTTCCCTTCTACCAGACTTGAATTTCTCAGGATTGAAGGTTATGCCATTCTTGGCGCACATCTCCAAGAAGTCGTAGGTGCGACAAAATGCATCCTCAATGCAGGCATCATACAGTACTGCGTCATCGTTGCATTTGAGTTTTCGTGGGACATCCATGGCATTGTCATACCTCTTGGTGTATGCGTCCAGAGCTACACAGTGTACCCTGAGGGTCCCGCAGTACCTGTAGTGACCCCAAGGGGTGATAATGTAATGAGGATAATTTTGAGTTCAATTCAAAATGAAGATAAATTAATAATCCCACCGCTGAACAAACCAGTGTAAGGCGCGCATAATTTAGCACCCTTGAGAATTTTTAATTATCACACCGCTTAAGCCGTCAGTGTAACAATAGGATTTTGTTACTATATTAAATTAATAATTCAGTATNTTACCTGGGTTTGCACCACATAACATATCTAGGTAAATAATCATAAGCCAAGAATAATACAGAATGCAATCTCAGCGTACACAGCACTCCGCATGACGAAGTATTACAACACTCCGCTTCTCACTCACTTATAACCAAAATATTACACTACATGAATAAAAAGCTTCCTAAGTGGACCAATCGACTTTGACGATACTGTGAATTGAAAGGGAATAAGTGGAAAACGTGTAAGGGCTTTTGGCACTAGACGCTGTGAGACTCGACGCACTGGACTCCGTGACCCGTGACGACACAACATATCTGCGGACCGTCCATCCTCCATGAAGCCCTACTCAGAAGTCACATAATGACATTGACAAATATTATCAGACAACTTACTTTAAATATAGTTAGAATGACAACTAATTATGATGACGTATAGGGGAGAAATACCGTGAATTACTCGGGAACATTACCTGCGGACCGTCCATCCCCTCGGCCTGGGATCGTCAGCCCAGGGACCCTCGATGCTCTGGGGAGATTGACAGGATAGTCACTATGTGTATCACGACGGCTCGAGCATTTTGCGGTGGTGACAAGGCGGCGATGCTTGTTCTTCTCCCACAGATTTTTTTAGAACGGGCTTCAGCGCATTGTCATCCCGCAGTGCTTTGCCCGCGATACTTATACTGCCCCTCGTCAGGAGCGTCGCGCCCCCAAGCTGCAGCCTCCTAGACCCCGCCCAACACCGCGGATCAGGCTGCAGCTCGATGCTCCTCTCAATCGAGCTACTGCTGCCACCGCCACTACCGTTGCTGCACCGCCTTCCAAGACAGCCCAGCCAGCTCCTACTGTTGAATCCCTCTGCTCGCCGTCAGCATCCGAGGAAAGGGCTCCTTCTCCCATCCCCTCCACTGACAGGGAAGAAGTGGACCTCCCGCCCTCGACTCCTCCACCTGCTGTTGATGGCGAGCCGAGGAGAAAGAAGAAAAAGGGGAAGAAAGGCGGGCCTCCACCACCAGTTGAGATGGAGACAGACCATCCCACGTCTCCTCCACCATCTCCACCGCCTGCCTCCACCACCACCGCCTGCCTCCACCACTGCTGACCGCCGTCAGGAAGTCTTGGCCCGACTCCCTCCACTGAGAGAGGAAACTCGCGCCCATCTCGAGTCTCTCTCAGTGGATCAGATCTTTGAACAGCAAGATCGATACCATCAGGCCAACTTCTCTGACGTGACGGACTCCCTCTACCGTCTCCACGTACGCTGTCAGCAGTTTAACGACCGCCACGCCGAGTGTCTGCTTGTGACGAGCAAGAGCCACGCCGACGACGTGGCCATTTTAGACCACGTCGTCCGCACTATTTTAAAACATCACGGTCTACACTAGCTGAAGCTAGTTCACCTGCCTTCCATCTGCAATTCACCCACTACGGGCTCTCCACCCTGAGCCCGTGCCACATCCGTGTGGCAAATCTTATCATCATCATCCTCCATGAAGCCCAACTCAGAAGTAACGCTCTGTAAACAGGAGGCAGGCCGCGCCCGCTAAAACCCGCTACGTTTTTACTACCCGGTTCTGACTTCGAACAATTACTCTACAGTTAACTTGTTATATCATCGTCCAGGAATTTTGCAACAAGGAGTTTACACAGTACTCCGCTTATACAAAACGACTTATGATGATTTAAATTTTGTGGCATTAACACAGGTCTAACAATTTAAAAACGATGCCTAAAGTCCCGCATTGACACAATTTCTCTTTGTTTCGCCCCGGCACTAGCCCACAACTGATGTCTGTGCCAAATAAATTAATTTCGCGGTTAACTATGACAATAATCAATAATCAGACTTTACTTAAGTTCTTAGACATCATTATTTAGTACAACAAGACTACAAACACAAACTCAACTCCAAAATTCTGAATTCTAGGTGTAAATACGACTCATCGCTAATTTAAATCTCAAATTAACTTTCTACGCCACTTTATCGAAACCAGACACGAATTTGCACGTCCAACTCGCTCCACACGGTCCACATTAACAATAATACTTCTCTATTACACTTTAGCTAAAATCAAGCCCAAAAAAATAAATTAAAAGATCCACTTCCCACACATTACATCATCTTAACAGGGTCCAGAATTCACACTTACATCATACATAACCTAACGTAAATTACATATATTTTATACTTACACTATACTTATACTAACTTATAACACACTTATACTACTTATATCATATGTAAGAAATATGGCATTACAATAAATGTTGTGAGCTTCTTGCTTAACTCCTCAAGCTTCACCTGATGGAAGCCCCAGTGTGTGTCAGCACTCAGCAGTCATCTTGTAGGTGTGGCAAGGGATGCCTGAAACCATATCGAAGGGTGTGGGGGTGTGGTGTGTCTCTCTATGGCAGGCAGCATCGAATATCTGGAAGTCGACAGTGCACCATGGGTGGCCCAAATTTTTGTCACTACCGCTATCCTCACGCACCACTCATTTGCCTCCCCTATTGGCACCAGCTCAATCACGTCCTTTTTTGTATGCCCTCGTCCAGCTGATTCTTGACCACAGCCTCATAGCTCATGGCACAGATGCTGGTGTGTGGCAAGCATATGGCATGGCACTGGGAAGCAGGTGTATCCTCTACTGCTGTCGAATCCTGTGGCAGTGTGGGACGGGAATGTAACACTATAGATAGTTTACTATACTGTACATTTACTACCATAAAACTACAGTATTTGCAGGATTAAAGAAAACACCCAGGGGAGGTGAATTGGTAAGGTATTTATGCTGCTGAAATCAATCCGTATGCTTACCATACCAAGTGCTGGCCAAGGCATCTATCAATCTATCTATTGCCAGACGCCTCAATCCCGTAAGGGGTGACCACAAAAAAAAAAATCGCCTCCATGTCGCTCTGTCCCCCGCCATTTCACTGGCTTATTCCCAGCTTACACCCCCCCCCCTCTCACATATACCTCTCCACTCCATCCCTCCACCTCCATCTCATCCTTGGCCTTCCACTCCCTCTCCTCCCCTCCACCTCACAGATCAGATCAGATCAGATCAGATGACTGTCGGAGACAGTGCCTTTACAACGGCGCCTCCTTTAGCAGCTTTATATTTGTTTCAGTCGTTTAGCTCCCTTATTTTATTTGCTCTCACTTTCCAAAATTTGCATAAAGTTTCTTTCTTATGTTCTATATTTTTGTCACAGAACAGGTAATTTCCAACGATGTTGCCCTTGTCTTTTATATATGACTGTTGTAGTTCTGTAATTTTTTTCTCATTTGTATACCCTGAACAATACAAAAGAAAGTGTTCTAAGTCCTCCACCTCTGCTCCACATATCTGACATTTTGTATTCTCATTTATGTGTTTTTTTCTGTCATTCAGTGATAGGCAGTTTGTTCAGGTTCTGTATAGGATGATGGATGATGGGTCATTGTCATATACTGACTCTTCTCTAATATGCTTTTTCCATTCTCTGTAAATCCTTAAGCTGTTCTTTTTTCCTGCCTCCTCATCCCACATTCTTGTGTCCTAGTTTTTAGTTTTCTCCTTTAATTCATCTTTCTCTAGCCTATCTAGATCTCTGTTGTTGATGCCTACCGTGTCTTTGTACTTCTGCATCACTTTTGCCCAGTTTGTACAGTATACTGTTTTGTCATGAGATCGAGGACTGTTTTTAGGAGGTCATTTTTGCCACTTTTTAAATTTTTTATGTACTGTAATCTTCATTCTATTACTGTGCGCTTTACTGAGGAAGCTCCTATTTCTCCTCTGAGTGTACAATTTGTTGCATATTTTGGAGCACCTAATATTTGCCTGTAAACACTGTTCTCAATTCTCTGTAATTTTTCAGTTTCAGTATCTGAGTAATTTATTACATTTGATTCATACAGTACTGAAGGTAGTGCTACATGTTTCCAGTATGTTTTCCCTATCATTATTTTGTTACAGCTCTTTGCTATGTTGGAGTAGGTGACATTGGCAAGTTTTTGGCCCTTTTCGATTGCTTTTCCTCTTTGTGTCTCTAAGTAATTTCTTTTGTTGTCAATAATTATGACTAGGTATTTTATTGAGTCTTTTACTGGGATTTCTTCTATTTCCCGTAGCTGTTCTTTCATATTGAATATTATTGTGCTGCTTTTATTTTTGTTGATGATGATGATTTAGATTTGCCTCCCCACTGGGAGGACACGGGCAAAAACAAAAGCCCGTCAGAGAAAAGCTGTACAAAGATTTAGGGTTACAGGATAACGTGGGGGAGGGCAGGTAGACACAACCCTAAAAAATCACAGAGGCAGGTGCCCGAACAATAGTTTCTGCAGCCAAATGATAGTCGTCATCCCTGAGAAGCTGCTCACCAAGGCCATGCCGAAGACAATATGTTGCAGGACAGTCAAGAATATAATGTAAAAGAGGCATTGCACTAATGCCGAAGCAGTGAGGGCACAGCTCCGGGTTTCCACCAGTCATCTGGTTATAGCATGGATATCCCAGACGCAACCGGCGAAGCTTGACAAGAAGGTGATTGGGTGTGCCGGTGGGTACATCAACAGGTGTATAGGTTGTAGCAATGGCATACCAGGTGGCAGAGCGAAAGCCTTCGTATACCTGGAGTTGATGATCTTCCCGGGAAAGACTGTGGACAGCGTTAGTTACTTGTCGCAAGATGCGAGATAAGCTAGGTCGTAATGGAAAGGTGAGGTGACGATAGGGAAAGTGCAGGCGAGGTGAGCAGCAGCATCAGCACGCTTGTTGCCCATAATTCCAACGTGTCCAGGAATCCAGTGTAGATAAATTTCACATCCCCGGCTAGTGATGGTAGTTGCAACAGCCGGGATGGAGGTAAGTAGGAACCTGTTGTCTGTGAAATTGAGCTGCTGCAGGCCATGTATAGAAGAGAGGGAGTCTGTATGTATAGTGATGCGCCGATGGAAGTGGCGATCGGCATGGCGAAGAGCACCAAGGATAGCAACAAGCTCAGTTTGGTAGGCTGAAGCGCCAGAGGTGACACGCCAGGACTCAACCCACTCGTCACAAATAAATGCAGCGCCTGCAGTCCCATCAGCACCCACAGACCCATCTGTATAATAGACGGCAGCATCAGGAGTGTAGAGAGCCGCCATACGATGCAATCCATCCTGTTGAAGAAGAGCAGGAAGAGAGGCCCTTGGGTCTGCCACAGTAGGCTCAACACTCCTAATCACAGGAGGAAGCCAGGGTGGTGCAGGAGCATAGGCAGGGTCAGGCAAATCAGGACCACCCCTGACAGCATCAGCGGCATCAAGTCCAGGGCGTGTATTCGGGGGCTGATCAAGTGTTCGCCGGAGGAGAACAGAGACAGGAAGGTGGGGCCAATGCCTGCATATCTTAGCAGCGACAGCTACTGTTTGTGCCCAAATGCGATGTTGCAGAGATGGGAAGCCGCTCTCAGCCCGAAGATTAACAAGACGCGTCCATGGTGGTGTCCCAAGCATCACACGTAGGGCAGTATTTTGTACCACTTCCAGGGAACGATGAAGCGACTCTGAGATCCCAATGAGACATACAGCCCCATAATCCACAAGGGATTGGATGCATGGGTGTAAAAGGTACGCAGGACGCTGTACGAGGCACCTATATTGCGGCTAGAAAGGGCTTTGAGGGCAGAGATGCGAGTAGCCGCCCATTCCCGTACATACCTCACATGGCTGGCAAACTTTAGATGGCTGTCGAACCAGACGCCTTGGTACTGGTGACATCGTACAAAGGCAAGGCATTGACCCCCAAGAAGGAGGGGACGGTCTGGGTGGCGAAGACCGAAAGGTAGGCATTTGGTCTTGTTAAAGTTGATTTTTAGACCAAGTTCGCAACATTTGTCATGAAGGCGGGCGAGTGCAGTTGGTGCCTGGGTATAGCAGTTTCGCCCGGAGAAGACCAATGCTAAGTCATCTGCATAGGACAGTAGAGAAATCCCTTGACCATAGTCAACAGTGAGCAGTTCCTCTATCAACACATTAAATAAAAGAGGACTGAGAACACTGCCCTGGGGTGTGCCATTGACGTGTGGATAAGGGGGGGATATTTTGCCCTGGAATCGCACACAAGCAGCTCGGTCAAGGAAGAAGTCTCTCACTCATGAGAGAAGGCAACCACCCATGCCCTTGGCTGCGAGGGCTGACAGTACTGCATACGGGTTGGCAAGTTCAAACGCCTTCTCGAGATTGAGGAAGACAACCATGCCACGACCACTCCTCAGTTCACCAAGAAAGGAGGCCAAGCAGTGCTGAGCACTCCTGGCAGGGAGGTAAGTGAAGAGCCGTGGATGGAGCGGTCCCAACCTCCAGGCAAGACGAGAGAGGATTAGCCTCTCAGCAGTCTTGGCAATACAGCTGAGGAGAGATATCGGCCTCATGGAGTCCGGGTTGCGTGGCTTAGGGATGGGGTGAATAATGGCTGTCTTCCACGATCCCGGGAGACGCCCTTCAAGCCACGAGTGATTAAACAGATCCAGGATACGAGCCTTCCCTCCTTGGCTGGTGCGAGCCAAGAGGGAGTAGACAAGGCCATCAGCTTCCTGGAGCCGTATCCTTTCTGCCGTTTAACACTCGATCCAGCTCCCAAACAGTGAATAGGTGGTCTGCAACGTCAGGTCGAGAGCAAGCAGCCTCAATCAAGGCCCTACTGGGGGCTTGCAAGATGAGCTTGCAGATCACCGATAGACTGTGGGAGGCTAGTGGGGGCAGTATGGGCATCAAAGTGAGCAGCAAGACGAAGTGCCTTGCCAGCAGGGTCAGGATGTGAAGGTGTTCTTGCCGGTCGGGGGGAGTAAACGGACTTAATCCGTGCCCACATCTCACCAAGTGTGGAGTGGGAATCCAGTGACCTGCACCACCTCATCCAAGCCTCGTCCCGAATGCGGCGCTTTTCCTGCGAGACGTGTCGCTCCACTGCAGCCAAGTATTTCCTGGTCAGAGAAGAAGGCCGCCCACGGTAGGTCTTGCGGGCCGAGTTCAGCCGATGGTTAAGCTCTTGGACCCGCTCGTTGTAGAACCAGTGGTCCTTGACGAAAACCGTGGGGCACTTAGTGAGGGGAATACTGGCTGCAGCGGCGCGACGTAAGGCATGGGCAACCTGCTCAGCATGGTCCTCAAGGGAATGCGGGGGAACAACAGTTTCCATAGCGACCTCCACAGCCCATGCATACTCTGGCCAGGGTGCACGCCATAAGTCCCAGCGGGGAGGAGGCGGCGGGGGAGGTGTAAGAGGAGCCGCCTGCAATTCCATCACCACAGCGAAGTGATCACTGGCGAGGAATGAGTGCAGGGACCACGTCGACACACTAGCAAGAGATGCAGAGGCAATGGAAAGGTCGAGCCTGCCGCCATTGACATGCGTGGGCTCGGACAAGTTGTTTAGTAAGGAGATCCCCGCAGTTTCCTCGAGGGCCATGGCAACATGTCGTCCTGCCTCATTCGCCGGAAGGGGCAAAGAGAGGATGGGGTGGTGAGCATTAAAGTCTCCCCCAATGACTGTGGGCACAGCAGCAGCGTGATTTAGAAGCTCCCCAACGTCTAGGGTCCCACCATGACTTTTATAGATATTATATATAGTTAAGGAAGTCGTGGCAAGCTGCAGAGTTACAGCTTGAACTTCAACACCCTCTCCGCAGTGAATAGGAGGGTTGCATTCTGTGCAGGGGATGTAGTCTTTCACAAGGATGGCACAACCCCGTGTAGTGCCCCGGACCCTAGGTAGAAAGAATCCGTTGTAGCCTCGGAGTCTAAAAGGGGAGCCGTGAGGAAGGAGCGTCTCCTGCAAAAGGAATACATGGATATTCTCCGTGTCAGCCACTTCCCGGAGGTGAGGGAGCTTACTCCACGCCCCCAAACAGCTCCACTGCAATACACGGAGGTAGGCAGGAGTGGTTAGATTGGGGAAAGGTGAGCAGTCCCGTGCAGGAGACCTGGAGCATTGCACTCTGCCTCCACCATTGCCGAAGCTAGGGGGAGCCTTGGTGAGGTGTGAACTGGGCCTTGAGGGTGTGCAGGCTGGCACCGGGGGGCAGGAGCTCTGCATTTTTCCTCTGTCACTGCTGTGGCTGGGGCAAGTGCCGGTGGAGGTGTGACCAGGCCTGGAGAGAAAACTGTCTGCCGCTGACGATGAGTAGCCCTTCGCTCTGCCTCTACCACTGCTGAGGCTGGGGCTGGCCCTGGGGAGGTGGTGACCTGGGCTCGGCGGCGACGCTGAGGAAGTGGAGCAGAAGGCACCTTGGCCCTGGCTGGCTCCTTGGCCCTGGCTGGCTCCTTGGCCCTGGCTGGCTCCTTAGCCCTGGCTGGCACCTTGACCCTTACTACCTTGACTGGAGATACGGGATGAGGAGCAGAGGAAGAGGGAGGAGGCCGCTTTTTCACTTCCACCATCTCTCTTAAAGTCTTGTCTACCGTATCCAGAAGGGGCAGTGAGTTGATTTGCTTGCCGTGGAGCTCCCCCAGTAGCTGAGCCAAGCACAGGGCTATCTCCCTTCCAAAAGCCCGCAGTTCGTCCTCGGTGAAGAGCACCTGAGGAGAGCCTGCTGTGGAGGGCGAAGGTGGAGCAGGTATGTTGGTCGGTGGCGGGGTCACGGCTGGTGCAGGATGATGGACCTCCACTGTCACTGACTGATGAGTGAGGGCCGATGGGAGAGGCGGAAAAGCACTCTCGTCTAGAACTGGAGGGGGAGGAGCTGCTGCACTGCGCTGCTGACCCCAGACAAAGATCCCTGGTGGTGCAGGCGTAGTGCTGGTTGCTTGCTGCTGCTGAACCCAGGCCACCTGTCGTTCTCGACCCTGCAGGACGTGTGCGGCTCTGATTGGGCAGCTTGGGTGCCAAGCATGGTGCAGGCCGGCGCAGTTGGGACAACGGGATGTGATTACTTCCTTGGCCTTGAACTTGGTCAGACAGTGGTCTGTCTCGTGTGGTCCGCTGTACAGTCCACAAACTACAGGCCTGCGGCATGTGGCTCGGTAGTGTCCATACCGCTGACACCAGTAGCAGCGGAGTGGTTCGGGAGTGTAGGGATGGGGGAAGTAGGTGCCCCAGTTCCCTAGGTCGATGGAAGGCAGCAGAGGACCCCGGAGGGTGACAAGGACCTGGCATGTCTCCTCCCTGGTGCGCTGCCTCTGGCAACGGGTAGCCTCTTCTACCTGAGGGTGGCGCAAAAGAAGGTCGACTGGCATCCTCAGGGGATACCCCATGACGATTGCCCTGGTCGACTGTAGCCCTGGACTGAGCTCGACAAGTTTGATGGGGGAGGCCTCGTCCACTGCCGCCGTTCGTGGGAGATCGTACGATGCTTCGTCCTTGGGTACTAAAACCGAGCTCCCATCTTTCCCAATGACATTGGAAGTCCTGAGTCCTGGGAGGTGATGTTCGAGGGCTGCTACAGCATCGTAACTGGTCACATGGCCTTCCTGCAGAGGCACGCGAAAGGCTGGAAATTGTGAGCGGGTAGGAGGGGGCACAGCCACTGTCACTGAGGGGCGAGCAGCCAGAGGAGTCCTGTGAGGAGTCCCTGAGCATCGTGCCGGGGTGGGACCGTTTCCCTGTCTGCGATCCCGGGACCTCTTAGTGGCAACTAGCGTGAAGCCCTCAGCATCAACACGGTCAGGAGCAGCAGCGGAAGAGGCTACAGGAGTGTCAGGGGCATCGCTTTCCACGGCCATCCGTTCGTGGATGTGAGCAGCCTTGGTAGGCCGTGGTGTGGTAGAAGGATCGCAAACGTCAGGCTGAGACCACATGGTGGAAGCATCAGCTAAGGAAATCGGCAGAGAGGGGCCTGCATCCTCGGTAACTGAGGAGTGGGAGCTAGAGGTGGAAGAGCGACGCTCCCTCTTACTCCCCATAGTGCAGGCAGGCCTAGAAGAACCTTGCCTCTGAGGCACAGGTTGCGGGATGTTGAAGGGCCTCGAAGGAGGCACATCCTGAGGAGACTCCATTACAGAGAAACTCACCGACAACTAGCAGACTACACACACACACTCACAGACACACACCAGCAACACACACAGTCACGGAAAAAAAATAAACGGCCAGTTCCCTACAGTAACGGGCGCCTAAACTCCTCATCCTCTAAAGGGCGACGCAGGAGACCCGTTACTGCCCCGTGAGGGACTTCCCTAGTCTAACAGAGCTGCCCTCACTGCCTCCTTTAACCAGGCCTTAATGGCCCCCCCTCATGGAAGTGCCCTAATGGCACCCCTTCAGGGTTCGGCGTCGTACTACAGTGAGGGACACTAACGGCGGGCCGAAAAAGACACACACACGCACACACACACAAACACTCTCACAATCACAGAGAGGAAGACAGCAGTCTACTCTTCTGAGACAGAGTCCCTGAAAAAATAGGAAAACTCAGAAAAATTCTCCTCAGTGTCTAAGACTAAGTCCCACAACTGCCCAAACGGACTAAACTTCCAAAAAATCTTCCTCTATAACTGATTAAGTCCAGTGTGAGAGAGACGGGCCAGAGGTCTGCACAACACACTGGCTGGACATGGAGTGTGAGATTATTTTTGTTTATTTCTAGGCCACACTCCTTACTGGTTTCGAGCACTGCTTTGAGACTAAGTTTTTCTTTGTTCTACTGAATTTGCCAATAGCAACCCATCATCTGCAAAAAATAGCGCACCTATTTTTTATTTTTCATTTATAAATCCACTGTTTTAATTCTCCAGTCTCTCTGTTATTAAGTATGTTATTAATTTAAACAAGATAGTTGACCCAGTACATCCCTGTCGTATCCCGCTTGTCACTTCCATTTCTGTTTCTACATCACCAATATTTATTCTTGTTTTGTCTCCTTTGTATATGTTAACAATAGCTTCTACTATACTGGGGTGTACTTTATATTTCATTAATGGTGTTGCTATTTTCTCTCATTTTATTGAATCGAATGCTTTAGAGTAGTCTATACATATTACTATTAGTGGTTTTCCTATTCGTATGCTATCCTCAATAGAGTATTGTAATATTATTAAATTATCTTCAATACGTGCTCCCTTTGAAAAGCTTGCTTGAGTTTCTTTGTTTTCGTTGTTTTTGGAAATATGTTGATCTATGAATTTACCTATTATAGACATGAATATTTTGTATGAGGTGTTGGTCAGTGCAATAGGTCTTATGTCTTCTGCTGTTAGTTGTGTTTTTTTTTTCCTATCATTTTTGTTATAGATGTGTTCCATTCCTTTACTTCTCCTCCTTCATCAATGATTTTTTGAAAACAATTTCTTAGTGTCTCCATACATTTGTCTTTATTGGTTAAGGCTTTTGTTATGCTACGTATTTCCGGGTCGGTTTCTCGCCGTCAAATACGCAGGCTACAGCTGGTCCCTATTCTAAACCGGGTCGGTAATTCTAAGGAAAAGGACTGGACACAAAAACAAGGCAGTGACTGTTACACACATGTATTACAAATATCTTCCCAAAGACAATAATACATCAGCAAATACACTAGATGCTGGGTCGGCCGGGGATGGGTTAAGATGATGATGATGATGATTGGATTCGCCACACTGGTGTGGCACGGGCTCAGGGTGGAGAGCCCGTAAGTGGCAAGATCATGGAAAAGTTAAAGAGGAACGTCCTCTGCATGGCGGCAGACGGACGCGGACAGAAGGAAGGAAATCAAGAAGGTGGCGCTATGACTAGCGAGGCGGAGGGTAAGAGGAAACAGTAGAGAGGAGTGAAGAGACAGGGGAAAGATGGGTTAAGATGATGATGATGATGAGATTCGCCACACAGGTGTGGCACGGGCTCAGGGTGGAGTAAGTGACGAATCAGATGATAAAAGAAAGAGGAGCGTCCACTGCATGGCAGCAGATAGATGCAGACGTGAGAGAAGAAATTAGGAAGGTGGCGCTATGACTAGCGAGACGGAGGGTAAGAGGAGACAGTAGAGAGAAGTGAAGAGACAGAGGAAAGAGCAACAATCTCAGCAGCAGTGTCTGAGCGTGAGACACGCCTGACAAAACGGTTGTGAAGAGAGAGACACAGAAACAGTGGAAGGGCAGTCCAAGAGATAGTGCAGAAGAGGCCAGTCGTCAATTTGGTGACAGTAAGGGCACGGGTCAGGTTGCTTCCCAGAAATCTGGGAAAAGCAGTGGTGCCCAAGCCTGAGGCGGCAAAGACCTACTATGAGAGCGTTAGGGGTGTGGGGCGGGGCAACAAGCGGCTGGTAACGAGTTGCCCGCGCAAACCACGAGGCAGATCGTGAGCCAGCAGCAACCTGATCCTCATGAGCCTCACGAGTGAGCCTAATGGTGGAGGTGTAGGCTTTTCTCTTAACACTCGCGAGGCTGTGCCCTAAGGGAAAGGTTTCAGTGGGGAGAGCGGTGGCACGCCGAGCAGCGGCATCAGCTGCTTCATTGCCGCGGATACCCACATGGCTGGGTATCCAATGAAGAGTGATGTCGGTGCCCCGGCGTGCAATGGTGTCAGCCACAACTAGAATGGAAGTCAGCAGGGCAACATTTTCTTTAAAGTGCCGCGCACGAAGACTGAGCAGTGACGAGAGCGAGTCTGTTCCCAGCCGCTCTGTGTCAGCGGCGGTCCCGCGGTGGTACTTGGGGGGTTGGGGGTGCTGGTGTCGTCTGCTCCGGCCGTCATGTTGTCTGTGGCTCCAACCCCTAACTCCTGTATTTCACATATATTTCTAGTTTATAATTTACTCTACTTCTATCATCTCTTAGTTTGTTTACTGCCTCCCACAGCTTTTTACACTTTTCCTTATTCTGTTTTATGTCATTAGTGATTTTTGTTTCATGCTTGTACATTTCTTCCTTGATCAAGTTTTGAACTTTCTTTTTTTTGCATAATATATCTATTGTAATGTATCTCACGCTCTTTCTGATCCTTTGTATTCCTCCTTTGTCTATTTAGCTGCTTCCTTACCTTTATCTCTCCTCTTATTTCATTATTCATCCACACTGGTTCCTTTATTTTATTCTTTTTTTATTACCTTTCTCTTAATTGTTGTCTTAAGTATTTCGTCAGCACTCTCCTTATGATGTCATTCATTTGTTCTATGTCAGTGACAGTTTCGTCATGTATTTTTTGTTCTACGATGATGATTTAGATTTGCCTCCCAATTGGGAGGACACGGGCAAAAACAAAAGCCCGTCAGAGAAAAGCTGTACAAAGATTTAGGGTTGCATGTTAACGTGGGGGAGGGTAGGTAGCCACAACCCCCAAAATCACAGAGGCAGGTGCCCGAACAATAGTCTCTGCTGTCAAACGATAGTCGTCTTCCCTGAGAAGCTGCTCACCAAGGTCACGCCGAAGACAATATGTTGCGGGACAGTCAAGAATATAATGTAAAAGAGGCGTTGCAGTAATGCCGAAGCAGTGAGGGCACGGCTCCGGGTTTCCACCAGTCATCTATCTGGTTATAGCATGGATACCCCAGATGCAACCGGCGAAGCTTGACAAGAAGGTGATTGGGTGTGACGGTGGGTACATTAACAGGTGTATAGGTTGTAGCAATGGCATACCAGGTGGCAGAGCGAAAGCCTTCGGATACCAGGAATTGATGATCTTCCCGGGAAAGACAGTGGACACCGTCAGTTACTTGTTGCAGGATGCGAGATAAACTAGGTCGTAACGGAAAGGTGATGATAGGGAGAGTGCAAGCGAGGTGAGCAGCAGCAGCAGCACGCTCATTGCCCATAATACCAATGTGTCCAGGAATCCAGTGTAGATAAATTTCACCTCCCCGGCTAGCGATGGTCGTTGCAACAGCCAGGATGGTGGTAAGTAGGAACCTGTTGTCTGTGAAACTGAGCTGCTGAAGGCCATGTATAGAAGAGAGGGAGTCTGTATGTATAATGATGCGCCGATGGAAGTGGCGATAAGCATGGCGAAGAGCACGAAGGATAGCAACAAGCTCAGTTTGGTAGGCTGAAGCACCAGAGGTGACACGCCAGGACTCAACCCACTCGTCACAAATAAAAGCAGTGCCTGTAGTACTATCAGCACCCACAGACCCATCTGTATAATAGACGGCAGCATCAGGAGTGTAGAGAGCCACCATATGACGCAATCCATCCTGTTGAAGAAGAGCAGGAAGAGAGGCTCTTGGGTTTGCCACAGTAGGCTCAACACTCCTAATCACAGGAGGAAGCTAGGGTGGTGCTGGAGCATAGGCAGGGTCAGGCAAATCAGGACCACCCCTGACGGCATCAGCGGCATCAATTCTGTGAACTGCTTCGGCGGCAAGGAGAATCCAATCACCTCCAGGGCGTGGATTCGGGGGCCGATCAAGTGTTCGCTGGAGGAGAACAGAGACAGGAAGGTGGGGCAAGTGCCTGCATATCTTAGCAACGACAGCTACTGTTTGCACCCAAATGCGATGTTGCAGAGATGGGAAGCCGCTCTCAGCCCGAAGATTAACAAGACGCGTCCATTGTGGTGCCCCAAGCATCACACATAGGGCAGTATTTTGTACCACTTCCAGGGAACGATGGAGCGACTCTGAGATCCCAGTGAGACATACAGCCCCATAATCCACAAGGGATCGGATGGCGTGGAAGTAAAAGGTTTGCAGGACGCTGTACGAGGCACCCGTATTGCGGCTAGAAAGGGCTTTGAGGGCAGAGATGCAAATAGCCGCCCGTTCCCGTACATACCTCACATGGCTGGCAAACGTCAGATGGCTGTCGAACCAGACGCCTAGGTACTGGTGACATCGTACAAAGGCAAGGCGTTGACCCCCAAGGAGGAGGGGACGCTCTGGGTGGCGAAGACCGAAAGGTAGGCATTTGGTCTTGTTAAAGTTGATTTTTAGACCAAGCTCGCAACATTTGTCATGAAGGCAGGAGAGTGCAGTTGGTGCCTGGGTATAGCAGTTTTGCCTGGAGAAGACCAATGCTAAGTCATCTGCATAGGACAGTAGGGAAATTCCTTCCCCAGTCCCTCTATCAACACATTAAATAAAAGAGGACTGAGAACACTGCCCTGGGGTGTGCCATTGACGTGTTGATAAGAGGGGGATATTTTGCCCTGGAATCGCACACAAGCAGCTCGGTCGAGGAAGAAGTCCCTCACCCATGAGAAGAGGCGACCGCCCATGCCCTTGGCTGCGAGGGCTGCCAGTACTGCATCCGGGTTGGCAAGTTCAAACGCCTTCTCGAGATCGAGGAAGACAGCCATGCGGCGACCACTCCTCAGTTCGCCAAGAAAGGAGGCCAAGCAGTGCTGAGCACTCCTGCCAGGGAGGTAAGCGAAGGGCCGAGGATGGAGCGGTCCCAACCTCCAGGCAAGACGAGAGAGGACTAGCCTCTCAGTCTCAGCAGTCTTGGCAATACAGCTGAGGAGAGATATCGGCCTCATGGAGTCCGGGTTGTGTGGCTTAGGTCTGGGGATTGCCAGTTAGCAAAGATCAGATTGTTCTACGGTGTTTGCATATGTTGTTAGTGAATCACTATCTGTTTTGTAAAATGTGATGTGTTCCCACTCCCTACAGTTCTTAAAAGTTCGTCTTTCGTCAGGTATTGTATAGCCTGTAATAGGTTATGGTCCGTGATGTCAATAATTTCCTACATAGACTCTCCTCGTCAATCTCTCACTCTCCATCCTATCCACATAGCCAAACCACTTTAATGTGTATTGCATAATTATTAAAAGTTATTTATTATTAAAAGTTATATATTGTACAGTGAAAGTTTACATAACAAAGCAGAGATAAATTTGTGTAATAATGAATGCGCATGACGTCATTAGTAAACAAACAAGCATGAGTGGTTTGTGATGCGAGGCTTACGAAGAAGGCGGCTTGTGACTTATGCATGTCTGCTCCAGCCGTGACGGGAGGGCATAAGGGTGGTAATCTGGTGGCCGAAACCCCTGAACATCCACCAAAACCACTGAGCTTTACTGCAGGCTAAATTCGGCAGTCAACACAGCACCATGAAGACGGATTCTTCTTATTCACATCCTGTTCCCCTCCAGTACCTTCACCCTCCCAAAGGATAGGAACAACTCTGCCACCCTTCCCTGAACTCGGGCAAGGCACCCTAGTCCGGCCGATTTCATTCTTAGTCTTTGGAATGCCACAGATGGACATCACTTCTGGTACAGCCCATCCTGTTACCAACACTCAAGAATTTGTCTGCTGTAGGTTTGATGTCAATAAACCTCTCATTTATTAATGTTGATCCTACAAGAGATTATTGTAGCCCTTTATCGTTCCACACGGTTTTTATTACTAATATATAATGAAGGATTTATGATAATTATTCGTCATAATATTGGTAGGTGGTGGCGACCATCATCCACTCACTTGATGTAGTGCTGCCTACTTCTTCCTTAGCCTTTATCATTCTTTTTCTGTGCCTGCCCTCCTTTCTTCCTATTTCTCCCATATTTACTCTCACTTCTTACTGCTTTTCTTTCTTTTACAGGTGGCATTACATTGAGTGACAAGCCAAATGGTTTCCTGTAAGCCAAGAAACCATTTACAACGCTGGGTGGTAACCATATAACCAAACCATACGTGCTCCCTACATGTCAACAAGTGGGTTGGTGGAGGGTTAGTGCCCCTCCCCGTAAAATAAATAACTCAAAGTCAAATGGCCACCCCTTACGGGATTATGGTGTCTGGCAATAGATAGATAGATTTGTTTTGTTTCGTTTTTCAAGGCTCCAACTTGCTTGTATGCTTCGGCCTTGGTCACCTAATGGCAGCTGTCCATGCTGCTCAATCTGTGGCAGCCTCCCTGTTCAGTCCCTTAACCCTGAGGGTGCACTTAATGACCTCGTCCCATGTCTTCCTCGGTCTACCCCTCACAACCCCTCCTCCATCATTAACATTTCTCATCTTCTGCACCCAGTTATCGTCTCCCATCCTCTCCACACGCCCAAACCATCACAGTCTACCTCTCCTCATCACAACACTAATACACTCCAGTATCATCGTTTCGTTTCATTTTTGAAGGCTCCAACATGCTTGCATGCGTCGGCCTTGGTCACCTAATGGCGGCTCTCCACGCTGCTCAATCCCTGGCAGCCTCCCTGTTCAGTCCCTTAACCCTTAAGTCACACTTAATGACCTCATCCCATGTCTTTCTCGGTCTGCCCCTCACAACCCCTCCCCCAATATTAACACCTCTCACCCTCTGTACCCAATTATCATCGCTCATCCTCTCCAAATGTCCAAACCACCTCAGCCTACCTCTCCTCATCACAACACCAATACACTCCAGTCCCATCCTATCTCTCAACTCTTCCATCGTAAACCCAGCCCCCCCAGGCCTTGCACGCAGGGACGCACTGCACATCCACCTAATCATTGTCATTTCTGTACGTTTAAACCTGCGAATATCCTCTTCCTTTACTGCCCAGGTCTCACTACCATACAGCATCACACTCCTAACACATGCTGCATACAAAGACCCCTTAGCACGTAAGGAGAGTCCTCTCAATGTCAGGAGAGGCAACAGCTCCCTGAACTTCTTCCAACCACTTCTCACCCTAGCAACCGAGCTAACTCCAGCCCCGCCTCCGGCACATAACATGTCTCCCAAATAACAAAACTCCTCCACACACTCAAGAGACTCACCTGAAAGTTCAACCCTCTCACGCCTAACAATCTCCACCTGCTCTCCCCGACACGCCGCACACATGAAATCAGCATCATCTCCCAGTCTACCTCTAATACCACTACATCTCTTGTGCACCCATTTATCACAAACACTACACAAGATGGAATTACTTCCCACACCCTTGTGGCAAACTGCACATGGCCACTCTCCCTCTCCTCTGGTTGTACCGCCACCAACCCTAGATATCATCACTTTTGCTTTTTCTGCATTTACCCTTAAGCCCTTGTACCCCATACCATCTCTCCACTTCTTAAATCTTTCCTCCGCCTCCTTTTCATTCTCTGCAATCAACACCAAATCGTCAGCATACAACATCTCCCATGGGAGTCCATCTCTGAAGTCACATGAGAGGGCTTCAGGCACCATGATAAACAACAAGGGACTCAAAACTGACCCCTGATGCACACCAGCATTCACGGAAAACTCATCACTCAAAACTCCATTCACTCTTACTTAGGTGCGAGCACCCACGTGCATGGCCATAACCACCCTAACCAGCCACTCTTCCAACCCTAGCTTTCTCATTGCCCACTTCACCACCTCTCTAGAGACTCTGTCAAAGGCCTTTCCCAAATCAACAAAAACAAAATACAGTTCCCTTTTCTTTCCAATATATTTTTCCTGAAGCTGTCGAACAATGAATATGACATCAGTGGTCCCCCTGCCTGGCATAAACCCAAACTGCATCTCATCGATATTCACTCTTTCTCTAATCATACCTTCTAGAACTCTCTCCATCACTTTCATTATCTGATCTAAGAGCTTTATACCTCTGTAATTTCCCCTTTCCAGGGCATCACCCTTCCCTTTGTACACATTTACAATTACACTCTTCAGCCAATCATCTGGGACAACACACTCATATATAATCATATTTATCAGGTCAGTGACTAACCTCACCCCAGTATCTCCTGAGGCCTTCAACATTTCGGCAGTCAACCCAGACACACCTGCCGCCTTCCCCACCCGCATCCTGCCTATTGCCTCACTCACAGTAGCAGCGTCAATCAAAGGCCAAGGGCCAAACACTGGATCAGCTGGCTCCAAACCTTCTCTATCCCAATCAAACTCCTCATTCAACAACTGCCTATAATGCTCTCTTCATGCATCTTTAATATCCTCACTGTTCACCACTAGCCTTCCATCATCATTCTTCACACACTGCTCACCTACAATGTCCCGATTATCCCTCTTCACCTGATTTGCCACCCTAAAAATCATATTTTTCCTTTCTCCATGATTTAGATTATCAAGTAAAAGTCTCTGTGACTCAGACTTCGCCCTGTATACCTCTCTTCTAGCCCTGCGCTTGGCAGCCAAGTACTCCTCCCTGTTACCACCCTTCTTCCATTCCCGGAAAAGCCTTCTTTTCTCCTTAACTGCAGCTTCTACACCCTCATCCCACCACCAAGTTACTTTATGTCTTGGTGGGCCTCTTGTCCAACCGCATATTGCATCGGTAACTCTCAAGAGGTTGTTCTTAAGGGCTCTATACTGTTCATTAACGCCTCTATCTACGGCTTCCTGTTCAGCCACCACTCTCCTCATCTCACTATAAAAGGCATCCCTTACTGATTGGTTTCCCAGCTTCCATATTTTCCTCCTAGGTACATATGTCCTCCTTCTCATCACTCGTTCCTTAAGCACCATGTCACAAATCAACAGTTTGTGCTGCTGCACACACTCCTCGCTTCCTATAACTTTAACATCCCTCACTAATCTCCTATCAACCCTCCTGACCAGAAAATAATCTATCTGACTACTATTTCCCCCGGACTCGTACGTAATCAACCGGCTGATTCTTTTCCTAAAATGTGTGTTGCACACAATCATGTCCATAGCCTCCCCAAACTCGAGTATTCTTTCCCCTTCCGCATTCCTCACACCATATGCACATCCTCCATGGACTCCTTCATAACCTTGAGCTGCTTCACCCACATGACCATTTAAATCCCCTCCCAGAACCACTACCTCATCATCACCCATACCACTNGAGGCCTTCAACATTTCGGCAGTCAACCCAGACACACCTGCCGCTTTCCCCACCCGCATCCTGCCTATTGCCTCACTCACAGTAGCAGCGTCAATCAAAGGCCAAGGGCCAAACACTGGATCAGCTGGCTCCAAACCTTCTCTATCCCAATCAAACTCCTCATTCAACAACTGCCTATAATGCTCTCTTCATGCATCTTTAATATCCTCACTGTTCACCACTAGCCTTCCATCATCATTCTTCACACACTGCTCACCTACAATGTCCCGATTATCCCTCTTCACTTGATTTGCCACCCTAAAAATCATATTTTTCCTTTCTCCATGATTTAGATTATCAAGTAAAAGTCTCTGTGACTCAGACTTCGCCCTGTATACCTCTCTTCTAGCCCTGCGCTTGGCAGCCAAGTACTCCTCCCTGTTACCACCCTTCTTCCATTCCCGGAAAAGCCTTCTTTTCTCCTTAACTGCAGCTTCTACACCCTCATCCCACCACCAAGTTGCTTTATGTCTTGGTGGGCCTGTTGTCCAACCGCATATTGCATCAGTAACTCCCAAGAGGTTGTTCTTATGGGCTCTATACTGTTCATTAACGCCTCTATCTACGGCTTCCTGTTCAGCCACCACTCTCCTCATCTCGCTATAAAAGGCATCCCTTACTGATTGGTTTCCTAGCTTCCATATTTTCCTCCTAGGTACATATGTCCTCCTTCTCATCACTCATTCCTTAAGCACCACGTCACAAATCAACAGTTTGTGCTGCTGCACACACTCCTCGCTTCCTATAACTTTAACATCCCTCACTAATCTCCTATCAACCCTCCTGCCAAGAAAATAATCTATCTGACTACTATTTCCCCCGGACTCGTACGTAGTCAACAGGCTCATTCTTTTCCTAAAATGTGTGTTGCACACAATCATGTCCATAGCCTCCCCAAACTCGAGTATTCTTTCCCCTTCCGCATTCCTCACACCATATGCACATCCTCCATGGACTCCTTCATAACCTTGAGCTGCTTCACCCACATGACCATTTAAATCCCCTCCCAGAACCGCTACCTCATCATCACCCATACCGCTTACTACACGTATTAAATCATCCCAAAATCTATCCTTCTCTGTGTCATCCAGTCCTACCTGTGGAGCATATGCCGATAAACTGAAATCATTTTCCGCCCGATCAAAATTTTCACTACTAATATCCTATCACTTACTCTCATAACATTCATGACATATAAAACCCATTTCTCTGCAACCAACACACCCACACCCCCATATCCATCAGTTCCCCCCTGCCAAAGCAACTTATAGCAATCCTTTCCAACAATCTTTCTGGCTGATCCACCCCTGTACCGGACTTCCTGCAAACATGCCACATCCACCCACCTCCTACTGAATGCCTCAACGACTTCCGCCGCTCTTCCTCTCAAACTTCCCACATTCCACGAACCCACCCTAAACCCCCTGGGTGATTTGCTGTCCTCAGGCTTGCTTTGATGCTTGTATTTGTAGTTCATAGTCGGTAAGATAAAGGGGGGTAAACATTCCAGAGGCCCGACCCATTGCATAGTCCCAGTTCCAGGCAATGGATCTGGGACCCCTAGCCCACCAGCTTACCAGTGGCTGTGGTAGTGGCCTCGGGACACCCTGCCAGGACAGCTGCAGGGACACCCTCCAAGCGCGGCTTGGCACTGCAACTGCCCCGCCATTATACACCCACTGATAGGGCAGCCTGCTGAGGCGCTACTCCCAGGTTCGGGCCCCTCTCTGTTGAGTGGAAGCGGCAGCATGGGAACCGCAGTGCCCTGTACCCTCTAGCACAGATTCGAGCCCCATCTCGCTCCGGACCCATGATCTATGCCGGCGGAACCCCAGTCACACCTCCCCCCAAAGTCCGCCACTAGGTAGCGGGGGCAAAGTTTTCTGGCCGCATGCCCTTGCTGACGTCAACCCCTGTAACATAGTGGGATACGTTGTGTAATATATAAAACGCATGTGGTGTAGTGCATAGGATAGTAAACCCAGGCCTCCCCGGCCTTGCACGCAGGGACGCACAGCACATCCACCTAATCATTGTCATTTCTGTACGTTTGAGCCTGCGAATATCGTCTTCCTTTCCTGCCCTGGTCTCACTACCATACAGCATCACACTGCTAACACATGCTGCATACAAAGACCCCTTAGCATGTAGGGAGAGTTCTCTCAAAGTCAGGATAGGCAACAGCTCCCTAAACTTCTTCCAACCACTTCTCACCCTAGCTACCGAGCTAGCTCCAGCCCCACCTCCAGCACATAACATGTCTCCCAAATAACAAAACTCTTCCACACACTCAAGAGACTCGCCAGCAGTTCAATCCTTTCACGCCTAACAATCTCTAGCTGCTCTCCTCGACACGCTGGACACACAAAGTCAGCATTATCTCGACCTCTAATACCACTGCATCTCTTGTGCACCCATTAATCACAAACACTGCACAAGATGCAATTACTTACCACACCCTTGTGTCAAATTGCACATGGCCACTCTCCCTCTACTTTGACTATACTGCCACCAACCCTAGATATCATCAGTGTTTTATCTGCATTTACCCTTAATCCCTTGTGCCCCATACCATCTCTCCACTTCCTAAATCTTTCCTCCACCTCCCTTTCATTCTCTACAGTCAACACCAGATCATCAGCATACAACATCTCCCACGGGAGTCTATCTCTGAAATCAGGTGAGAGGGCTTCAAGTACCATGATAAACAACGAGGGACTCGAAACTGACCCCTGATGCACACCAGCATTCACGGAAAACTCATCACTCAAATCTCCATTCATTCTTACTTGGGTGCGAGCACCCACATACATGCCATTAACCACCCTAACAAGCCACTCTTCCAACCCAAGCTTTCTCATTGCCCACTTCACCACCTCTCTAGGGACTTTGTCAAAGACCTTTTCCAAATCAACAGAAACAAAATACAGTTCCCTTTTCTTTCCAATATATTTTTCCTGAAGCTGTTAAACAATGAATATGGCATCAGTGGTCCCCCTGCCTGGCATAAACCCAAACTGCATCTCATCAATATTCACTCTTTCTCTAATCATACCTTCTAGAACTCTCTCCATTACTTTCATTATCTGATCTAAGAGCTTTATACCTCTGTAATTTCCCCTTTCCAGGGCATCACCCTTCCCTTTGTACACATTTACAATTACACTCTTCAGCCAATCATCTGGGACAACACACTCATATATAATCATATTTATCAGGTCAGTGACTAACCTCATCCCAATGTCTCCTGAGGCCTTCAACATTTCGGCAGTCAACCCAGACATACCTGCTGCCTTCTCCACCCGCATCCTGCCTATTGCCTCATTCACAGTAGCAGCGTCAATCAAAGGCCAAGGGCCAAACACTAGATCTGCTGGCTCCAAACCTTCCATGTCCCAGTCAAACTTCTCATTCAACAACTGGCTATAATGGTCCCAACATGCATCTTTAATATCCCCACTGTTCACCACTATCCTTCCTTCATTATTCTTCACACACTGCTCACCAACAGTTTCCCATTTTTTTTTTTTTAATGCAAGGAAGAAGGAACCAAAGGCTGCAGGCCTGCACACTGTTCCTTCCAAGAAAAAGCAAAAACAATACAAAAGAGAGCCAAATTCAAGATCCGTTCATTTTGAGATGCCTGGACACACTGCGTTTGAAAGACTGGAGATCATAGGAAGTAGGAAATACAGACAGAGGAAGACAGTTCCAGAGTTGACCAGTTGCATAAATGAAAGACTGGGAGTAACAGTTAACTCTTGCATTAGAGAGTTGGACAGAAAAGGGATGAGAGTTTGTTGTACTACGTGCCCGTTGTAGAGGTGGAGGGATGCAAGCAGACAGTTCAGAGGAACAGTGACCATTGAAGTAGCGATAGAAGAGAGATAAAGATGCAACAGTGCGGCGAAGAGACAAAGGTTGAAGGGAATCAGTAAGAGGAGGAGAGTTAATGAGATGAAAAGCCTTTGGCTCCACCCTATTGAGAAGAGCTGCATTTGTGGAGCCTCCCCACACACGAGAGTTGTACT
This sequence comes from Birgus latro, assembly GCA_018397915.1. Classification (NCBI taxonomy): domain Eukaryota; kingdom Metazoa; phylum Arthropoda; class Malacostraca; order Decapoda; family Coenobitidae; genus Birgus; species Birgus latro. The sequence goes on from JAGKTI010004500.1 coordinate 42,028, forward strand.
CCATACACGGGCGAATAAAACCCGTGTACAAGGTCAACAACTGTGCAGGGGTAAAGAAAGTTCGGAATTGGCTTAGCACACCTAATCTCTTGGAAGCAGATTTCACAAGAGATATAATATGTTCTTTCCAAGACAAATCCCAAGAGAATGAAACCCCAAGCATGTTCAAGGATGATGCAGGACATAACTGTTCATTATTAAATACTAGTGGGTAATCCTGAGGAAGATTTTGTCAGGTTGATAAGTGTAAGAACCGAGTTTTAGATGCATTAAAAATAACAAGATTATTTTTACTCCAATCAGAGATACGAGCCAAGTCAGACTTTAGGTGTGCCATAGCCTCATCCCTTTTTTGTTGAAGTAACTGCTGAGATGGACGTTGCAGAAACCGAATGGAAAGGTGAAGGGTGGAATCATCAGCATATGAGTGGATAGGGTTAGATGTACAGCTTAGAAGGTCATTGATGAATAAAAGAAAGAGAGTTGGTGATAGAACAGAGCCCTGTGGAACACCACTGTTGATAGGTCTAGGAGAAGAACGATGGCCGTCTACAACAGCGGCTATAGAATGACCAGAAAGGAAGCTATAGTGGTACACACTTAAACTGGCGGATGGGGTGGGGCAGCAATCTGTGTTCAGTGGTGCTCAGTTTCCCAAACCGGCGATGTGAAACGGCTGTTATATATGTAAAAGGCATCACAAATACGGTAAACACATATGAATACAATTTTAACGTATGTATTATAATATATGGAAGAACAGAAAACCACCGCAGCCGCCTGTTTAAGTTTGGACGGGTATAGAGATGAAGTCACAGATAGAAGATTAGAAACCATAGGAGGGCAGTTTGAAAATTAAAGATTTATGCCAGACTCGATCGAAAGCCTTTGAAATGTCAAGTGCAATGGCAAAGCTTTCGCCAAAGTCCCGAAAGGAGGATGACCAGGAGTTTGAAAGGTAGGTGAGAAGATCGCAAGTGGAGCGTCCCTGGCGGAACCCATACTGATGATGAGAAAGAAGGTTGTGACAGGAAAGATGGTTTAAAATTTTTCTGTTAAGAATTGACTCAAAAACTTTTGAGACACAGGATGTTAAAGCAATTGGACGATAGTTAGAGGGTTGGGAATGGTCACCTTTCTTTGGGACTGGCTGAATGAGAGCAAACTTCCAGCAAGAAGGAAAGGTACAAGTTGATAGACAAAGGCGAAAGAGTTTGCCTAGGCAGGATGTAAGCACAGAAACACAGTTTTTGAGGACAACCGGGGGGACTCCATCAGGACCATGTGCCTTGTTAGTATTGAGGCCAGTGATGGCAGAAAATACATCAGCTGAAGAAATTTTAATGTCAGTCAAGAGGAAGTCAGAAGGGGGAAGTGATGGAGGAATAGCACCGGAATTGTCTAAGGTGGAATTAGAGGAGAAAGTCTGAGTGAAGAGATCTGCTTTATCAGTAGAAGAAATAGCTACAGAGCCATCAGAGTAGAAAAGAGAAGGGAAGGATGATGAGGTAAAGTTGTTAGAAAGGTTTTTGGCAGGTGCCAGAAGGAGTGAGAAGAATTCGAGTTGGAGAGTTCAGTACATTTAGCACGGATGAAATTATTTTTAGCAGAACGAAGAACAGACTTAGCACTATTCCGGGCAGAAATATATAAAAGATATGATTCAGGGGTGGGTTGGCTCCGTTACCTCTTATAGGCCCTTTCCTTGTTGCGGACAGCATTAGAGCAAGCGTGATGAAACCAAGGCTTTCTTGCATTAGTCAGAGGATATGAGAAAGGAATGTATGCTTCCATGCCCAAGAGAATAACCTCTGTAATGCGCAAGGCACACTCAGATGGCTTCCGGCTATGGAAGCAATAATCATTCCAAGGAAAATCAAAGAAGTACTGCCTGAGGGCCTCCCAATCTGCAGCTCCAAAGTGCCACAGACGGCGTTTCTTTGGAGGGTCCACAGGCCGTACTGGAGAGATAGGACAGGTAAGGTAATAAGGTTATGATCGGAGGAGCCCAACGGAGAGAATAGATTAACAGTGTAAGCAGAAGGATTAGTTGTTAGGAAAAGTTCAAGTATGTTGGAACTCTCTCCTAGGCGGTCAGGGATACGGATAGGGTGCTGTACAAGCTGCTCTAGGTCATCCCTCTTCACCTGATTTGCCACCTTAAATATCATATTTTTTCTTTCCCCATGATTTAAGTTATCAAGTAAAAGTCTCTGCGACTCAGACTTTGCCCTGTATACCTGTCTTGTAGCCCTACGCTTGGCAGCCAAGTATTCCTCCCTGTTACCACCCTTCTTCCATTCCCGGAAGACCCTTCTTTTCTCCTTAACTACGGCTTCTACACCCTCATCCCACCACCAAGTTACTTTATGTCTTGGTGGGCCTCTTGTCCATCCACACACTGCATCAGTAACTCTCAGGATGTTGGTCTTGAGGGCTCTGTACTGTTCATTAACGCCTCTGTCTACGACTCCCTGTTCAGCCACCACTCTCCTCATCTCACTATAAAAGGCATCCCTTACTGCTTCGTTTTCCAGCTTCCATATTTTCCTCCTAGGTACATATGTCCTCCTTTTCATCACTCGTTCTTTAAGCACCATGTCACAGACCAATAGTTTGTGCTGCTGCACGCACCCCTCACTTCCTATAACTTTAACATCCCTCACTAACTCCTATCAACCCTCCTGACCAGAAAATAATCAATCTGACTGCTGTTTCCCCCAGACTCATATGTAATCAACCTACTCACTCATTTTCTAAAATGTGTAGGCTATTGCACACAATCATGTCCACTGCCTCCCCAAACTCGAGTATTCTTTCCCCCTCCGCATTTATTGTGCCATATGCACATCCCCCATGTACTCCTTCATAACCTTGAGCTGCTGCACACACATGACCATTTAAATCCCCTCCCCAAACCACTATCTCATCATCCCCCATACCACCTGCTACACGTATTAAATCATCCCAAAATCTATCCTTCTCTACCTCATCCAACCCAGCCTGTGGAGGATATGCCGATATAATTGCAATCATCATTGCACCGAACAAAATTTTCACTACCGATATCCTTTCACTTACTTTCATAACATTCATAACATATTCCACCCATTTCTCCGCAACTAACACACCCACACCCCCATATCCGTCTTTCTTACCCCTGCCAAAACAACTTATAGTAGCAGTCCTTCCCAACAGTCTTTATGGCAGATCCACCCCTGTACCAGACATCCTGGAAACATGTCACATCCACCCACCTCCTACTGAATGCCTCAACGACTTCCCCCGCTTTTCCCCTCAAACTTCCCACATTCCACGAACCCACTCTAAACCCCCTGGGTGATGTAATGTCCTCACGCTTGCTTTTGGGGGTAACCATATAGCCTAAGCAACCCATACATGTTCCCTACATGTCAACAAGTAGGTTAGCAGAGGGCTAATGCCCCTCCTCATAAAAACCACTAACTCAGAGACAAACGGCTGGCTCTTATAGGGTTATGGCATCTGGCTATAGATTGATAGAATAGATTATTGTTTTTTGTTTTTTTGTTTCAACCCATAATCAGTTCATGTAATACATAGTTAGAGCCCATCAGTGCAACCATCTTTTTTGTGATACTTCCATCATAGCTAAGTGAATAATAACAGGATGTAATATTACATGTGGAGAGAATGGGGAATGAAAGACTGACTAAGAGGGTGTATGCTGGTGGGGTGGAGGGAGGGAGAGGGAGGGAATGGGAGAAGATGAGGTGGAGGGACGGAGTTGAGAGGTATATGAGGGAGGGGGGAGTGAGCTGGGGGAAGGGTAGGCAAATGGTGGGTGACAGAGCGACTTGGAGGCATTTTGTCTGCGGCCATCCTTTGTGGGATTAGGGCGTCGGGCTGTAGATAGATAGATAGAATATTTATAAATTTAGTCAGTTTGGAATTTTTGCTGTTTACTTCAGTTCTTTAGTCCACTGATGACACTTGCTTTTATGGTGTTTTTTGTGTTTTGATCTGATTTTTTGTTCAATTAAATTCCTTGTTTTACCGTTCTTCCCACCTCCCTAGCAGCAGGGGAGACTCGTGGAAATCTTGGGATACAGTGAAACAAGGAATTTATTGCATTTATGAATGCCGGAATCATTGGAAACATAAACAACACCAGGAAAACCATGAG
>JAGKTI010004501.1:0-14607 GCA_018397915.1 Birgus latro
AAAACTTACGACAAGACAAGGAGCACGCAGCCTCCCCCTCGTATCGTCCAGCAGGCACTGACTGAAGAATGGAATGCCATGCTTGTCCAGCCCAGAAACTTGTGTGAAACTTTACCCAACTACTTTTACAACCACTAGAGGGCACGGAAACCCCTCTCATCTTCGGGGTAACTCTAGTATATTATCCAGCTAATACAAGAGGCTCTTATCCACCTGGGAGCTATTTATAAGTGTCTGAGAGAGTTAATGCTGTAAATATTAACCCTCCATTGATCGCGACAACTCTCGTATTCTTTTCCATTAAAATCAAGACGACTTTATTCAGCTGGGATTGAGTCATAGGAGCCTGAGTGCATAAGAGAAAACCGTCGTAGAGGAAACATCAGGAACTATAGCAATCAAGTCAGAAATTATACTTAGATGTTTACCATACTCTAATCACTTTTACTTTGCCTAATGTTGCCATCTCCTCATCTTAAATGCTTAGCTGTAACGGTACATTGACACTAGAATATAGTATTATGCTCTCTTTCCAAACTGGGCCTAAAATTACCATCTCTCCATCTTGAATGCTGAGTTGTAGCAATAGGTTAACACCAAAACATGATGCTAGTCACAAAGAAATATTATGTAAAGGATGTAGAGTCATAACATTGTCATTTCCTGGGACTGGGCTACGTGCATTGAGCTAAAAAAGGATGAAAATCTTGCCTGTGTTAGAGCAAGGATGGTGTAGTCACGAAAAGGTGACGGAATGGATATAGAGCTTCACTTTAATTTGGCATAAAATTGCCATCTCTCCATCTTGAATGCTGAGATGTAACAAGGGCCTGACATTAGAATATGATGCTAGTCACGGAAAAGTGCTATGCAAGGAATGTAGAGCCGTGGCATTGTCTTCTGCCTGTAATAAGCTATGAGAAAGAAGCAGCAAAATGAAGTTCTCAGCCGTGTTAAGTCTGATAAGCTATGCATACAGCTTGATGGAATGCTCTGATAAAAATAACAGCTAAAAACTCATTCTACAACTCCCTAGCACCTTTTCCTTAGCGATTTATTTTTCTTATTACACCTTACTCTCCTACTGTGCTGTATAAATCCTTCCAACTTTGCCATAGTCTGCACAAATAACGTACAAAAGGACATTAACCAGCCCTGTCCAAAAATAAATCGCTAAGGAAGTCTTTGCCTGACTGGTGGGAGGCACCTCTGTGTTACCATGGCAACCTCTCAAATCACCACAGCTACATATACGCATTTCCCCACAAGAATGTTCCATTAGAGTGTGTGTGTGTGTGTGTGTGTGTGTGTGTGTGTGTGTAAGTGTAAATATGTGCCTGTGAGTGCATCTGTGTGTGTGTGTGTGTGTGTGTGTGTGTAAGTGTAAATATGTGCCTGTGAGTGCATGTGTGTCTCACCACAAAGCACCGCTAGACACCCACTCCACCCCAACACCAAAAACCTTTTTCACTTCATTCCATGCCACATAAAACTTTAATATTCATAGGTCTCTTTTCAAAATTAGGTCCGAGTATGTTCTACCATATTTTGATGCAAAAAAGGTCAATACTGGCATCAAGTATGAGTGCAAAGATGTTTTATATAAAGTGCGAGACTCAGTGGGCAATATGCATGGTGTTAGCGTAGCTCGTGCAGGGAGTCTGTGTTACTATGGCAACCTCAAGACCGCACCACACCGCCACAGACACACACATATTTCCCTGCCTCTAAGACCCTAAACTGAATACGTGTGTGTGTGTGTGTGTGTGTGTGTGGGTGGGTGGGTGGGTGGATGTGTTGTGTGTGGGGAGGGGGGATGGTTTGATGTGGTTGCAGTGTGTGTGTGTGTGTGTGTGTGTGTGTGTGTGTGTGTGTGTGAGCTCACTACTCATCAAAGGACCTTGGCTATAAATAAGAAAACATGCTATTAAAGTTAGGCCACAAATATAATGTAATGTGCTATGAAGTCAATCTCACTCAAACATCACGCTTCTTCTCCCCTGTCCTGTCTCCTTTTCCTGCGTCTGTTTGCCTTCTAGCTGTCTGTCTTTCTGTCTGTTCGTACCTCTATCGCAAACCACAAACAACTCTCAACTGTCCACAACGTCCTAGATTATCATAGTATCATGCAGTATACTATTTTTTTTTTTTTTTCACCGTAACTTGGCCCAGATTTTCGTCCCTTTGCCGCTTAGTTCACATGGATCACTGGCAGAGAAGGACAACGCTACGGCTCCCTTTCCATCACTTCTTTGTGACATCCATATTCTAGCATTAATCTATTGCTACAACTCGGCCTTCGGGCTGGGGGTTTACTGTTAGTAGTAGCAATAGTAACAGCAGTAGCTGTTTGGGGAATCAGCATTCTAGTTTTCATTGACGAATATTACGGAACCTTCAGGATAACTGCGTCAGGGTAGAGTTACGGGATCTGAGTAATGACTGACTTGATTGGTTCCTTTTAATGCAATACGCGACTTTTGAGCTTTATTTCAATTCTAGGCATCTATGCTCTTGAAAGCTTTCAGAGTTTTCCAACCCGATTTACTTATAGTAGTTTGTGTTAAGGGTACTACTGAGTTTAGAGCCTTCATGACTAACACCAGATAGTGGAGTATCGTACCCCAATGCCAGGGAAGCCATGTGGGGTGTTTTGGGTCATGCCTGAGCTCACGGGCATTTCTTTGGTTTGTCGTTAAATTCCGGCGCCCTCAGTTCACCCATTATATACTCAGAGCATTTCCACAGCATGTTTATCTAATTAGACTTGTTATTTACGGATAATATTTAAGTCAGTTAATATTAAAAGAGGGTAATTACACAAGATAATAGTTATTAATTTGATGACAATCAGGTTAGGGGAGAAACTCAGACATAATTGTGTTTCACGTTTATTTGCATCAACATCTACACTTGATGGCTTTGGAAAATGATCTTAGGTCATTTCGAAGGCTGAAGAGTAGAGAGGGACTGGCGGGGATGTGTGGTGATGAGGGGCGGTGTATAGTGACACACTGTAGTAAAGAGATGCCACATGATTCTCTGTTTGCTGCTCCTATTACTGGTAGTTCGTCACCCCTGAGAAATGAATAATATCTTAGCTAACCTTCACTGCCGCAGATCTTTGGTATGTTAAATTTGATCGTCTTGAGATAGTATGAATATAAGAAATACGATCTAGAATTCACATGGTTAATAATCATAAAAACAACCAGTCTTATGTGTCATACTCTCTGCATGTGACATTGGAGGCTTCGTGGCTTGTCTGTCAGTCTATTGCCAGACGCCTTAATCCCGTAAAGGGTAGCCACAAACAAATCGCCTCCTTGTTGCTCTGTCCCCCGCCATTTCACTACCCCGCTCCCACCTCACATCCCCCTCTATTAAGTATCATTTGACCTCATTCTTCTCCTACATTTGAAAGGTACACTTGCCCCATGAGAAAGACAAAAAAATATGTATGTGTATATGTGTGCGTGTGTGTGTATGTGTGTGTATGTGTGTATGTATGTGTGTGTGTGTATGTGTGTGTGTGTATGTGTGTGTGTGTATGTGTGTGTGTGTGTATGTGTGTGTGTGTATGTGTGTGTGTGTGGTGTGCTGTTTCTAACCCTTTCAGTACGAGAGGTTCCTTCTAAACTGAACAAAATCATCTGCCTTTTATAAAAATATAAAGATAAAAATTAACGCATTGATTTATGAAAATTTCGTCTACCCCTTCCCTTAACTGATTAAAATCCTGTTGACACATTAAAAGAAATCCTACTGTCAGATGAGTTAATCCCGTAAGGGGTGGTCACAAACAAATCGCCTCCATGTCGCCCTACCTCCCGCCATTTCATTGCCCTTCTCCCACCTCACACACCCCACTCTCATATTCCTCTCCACTCCATCCCTCCATCTCATCCTTGGTCTCCCCCTCTCTCTCACCTCCTCCACCTCATCACATAAACTCTCCTCGTCAGTCTCTCACTCTCCATCGTCTCCACATGGCCAAACCACCTTAATGTGTTTCTCCAAACCCTTCCTATCACATCCACATACACACCACAACGCTCCTTCACTTCCTCATTTATCAGTGTGGCTCTACATGTGACCCCACATACTCCTCTCAAATAACTCATTTCCACTACTCTCACTCTTGACTTCTGTCCCTCCAACAGGGTCCAAGCTTCACTTCCATGTGTTAGAGTTGGTATCACAATACTGTCATGAAGTAACCTTTTCACTTCCATGCTCACTTCCGTTTCTTATCACTGCTTGTACCTGACCCGTTGGAAATTTTACCTACCTACCTGGCCACATTTCACTTACTCTTACTGTCTCTGATTAATGTCTCTTTCTCCGAGTGTTCTGGAGCCCTTCACTGCCACAGGATTTTGTACCCTCACTACTGTCCCGTGGAAAACTCTGACTTTGGTTTCAGTTATTCACTACAGCCAATGATTCTCTGACGTGGCTGAGCACATATGCTTTAATCTTTCCGCATGAGAAAAAAAAAATATCAAATACTAACCGGAATTACTTACAGCAATGTATATCCCTCATGTATATCCCTCATGTATATCCCTCATGTATATCCCTCAATCCCTTTCCTTTCCCTCCCCACCTTCATCCTCTTCCCATGTCTCCTCTACTACCCTACCCTTCCCTCCTGTCTGGAGTCCCCAGTCATCCCCTCACCCTCCCCTCTCATCCCATCCACCCCCTCTTCACCCTCACGCGCCTCCTGATACTCCCCACTCCACTGAACTATCTAATCCTACTTTAATGTCTTATAAATCGTCCTTCCCGGTTTTTTTCTAATGTTTTTTTTTAAATTACTTTTCAATAACTCTGCTTTTCGATTTACAACGTTTCACGATATATTTAGTCATTTCCAAATAAATTACACTTAAGTATTGAATTTCCTCTCACTCTAGCCGATACATTTGGAGATAGTCCAATTTAATTTCTAAAATTACCATCCCACCATCTTGAATGCTGATCTGTAACAAGAGACTCAAAAAAAAATAATGCAAGAAACAAAGAAGTGAGGTAAACCATTTAAAGGCATCAGGTAAAGACATCGAAGTGACGGGTTAACTAATATAACGGGTGGCCAGAGAACGTGGGTTGCGATGTCCGTAGAATTTCTCTCGAGGCGAATTTACCATGTTTCCCTTTGAAGTTTTTTTTTTTTCGTGAACATGCGGGAAGATTAAAACGTGTGCTCAGCCATGTCAGAAAGTCATTGGCAGTAGCGAGTAACTGAAACCAATGTCCGCAAAGTTTTCCACGGGACAATAGTGAAGGTATAGAATCCTGTGGTAGTGAAGGGCTCCAGAACACCCGGAGAGAGAGACATTCACCACAGGCAGTAAGAGTAAGTGATACGTTGCCCGGTAGGTCGGTATAATTTCCAACGGGCCAGGTACATAAACTGTTTAAAGACAGCCATCTAAGGTCAGACTTGTCATGTGAAGTTGATCAGGATATTGTCAAAGACTAGGTTGTTATGGGGCAAGTCTTCAACAGGATATTGGGTTAATATCTATTCTACGGCCCCCGTGAAAATAGTTCCAGCCGTGAGAATGATCCTTTCGGTGCCTAGAAGAATTTCATCCATTTTAACCAAACTCTGGAGACTGGTTGCCAGAGACCTCGTGACAATATCAGCGATTTCAGCATAAATTCCCAGCTTTTAGAGTACCAAGGTTAATCACGTACAAAAATAGGCAAATAATTTGGGTATTTATTAACAATACATGTCATGGTTGTATCTATATTTCCATATTAAATCCAGCATTTATAAAACACGAATTAAATTTTTCACTTACAGGATATTCAAGTGATGGTTAAAATGTATAAAGACCATATGGGTGGATGACGGGCCGATTTTTTTTTCAACTCTGTCCAGATTTTCATCCTTTTCACTTATTTCACGTAGCTCAGTGTCAGTAAAATTTAACACTACGGCTCTGCAATCACACAACTCTTACTATAATCCAGTTCACGTTTATCTACTCCTGAAGATCTCATTCAAGAGTGAGATGACAATTTTAGTCAAAGTTGAGCAGAGAATCCTTTCAGCACAAGTTACATTTTATCCTTGCTGTTACCAGACGAATAGTTAAGAGTAAATGAAAACTATGTTCTAAAAGTTGCCCATAGCAATGCGCAATATTATCCACCTCTCCAAATTTTCGGTAAACCAGAAGAGGTGGAAAACAGCTGAAAGTACTGTGCACTGTCTTTGGGTCGTGACAGCCCAGTGTCCCCACGCTTAATAATAGGTTAGTTTGTGTTAGCTTAAATAGGTTAGGTTAGCTGGAGTTAGGCTACAGGTTATTTATTAGTTCTTCGTTTAAGGGTCGATTTTCTTGTCATTCTACCGGGCTATCAAGGTCAAGGAAGACAGTGCCATGTTACAGCAATTATGTTCTTACCGTAATTATTGTCAAATTTATTAACCTAAATCGCATGTTAATGGGCAACTATTTACCAAGTGTTACAGTATAATTCCTGCAGCGAAATCCTATCTGATAAAATTCGCCTGGTGGCAACAAATTTTTAAGTTTCCGGGTTGAAAGTGATGGATATTTAGCCGATTTGAGATTTAACAGAACACCTAAAATTCCATGACGAATTTTCTATTATACTGATGCAAAACCTATCGATATTAAAATTACAGCACAAGACAGTTAAAATATTACAGAGAAACTCTCGATGAAATGATAGACAAACCACTGTCACTACGAACCAAACTGCTCTTTAAGAGGGACGTAGAGTAGAGGTAAATAGCTTGATTTTAGTCATTAGATATGGCTTGATTTTTTTTTTTAACTGAACGTTATTAAGAGTTCCGAGTTTCTAGTTTTGACAGTAAATCGGAAGTTAATATACTGTAGCGATTTTAGACTATCGTAATATACTGTAGCGACTTTAGACTATCGTAAGCTACAGCATTTGTCGTAGTCGATTCGCATGCAGTACAGGAGGGTCTTCTACGCACAGCACGGGTACCTGGGCTCTATGGAGCACAAGGAACAGTCCAGTAGAAGGCATATACAAGCAGCTGGTGTTCCTGATGCACAAAAAACAGTTGAGCAGAAGATATACGGGCAGCTGCGGTCTTGTGCACAGGAAACAGTCGAGTAGAAGGCATGAACAGGCAGATATGCACAAGAAACCGTTGAGTAGACGGCAGTCATGTGAGACTTCTCCGCCAACAGGTGGGAAGATGGTAGATGGGTAGCCAAATCTGTCAGCCAACAGCCTATCCTCCGTTCTCGATCTTCCAGCAGTGTCATTCTGTAATAGATAAAATTGCAGGCAATCTTAATGATCTTTCCTCGCTTTAGTAAGGACTAAATAGAAAGAATGAAATTAAATCATGACAAAGGCTAAACTTAACTAACCCTACCATTAATCGTCAGTATTTTCATTTTCTGAACCGCTAGAGTATTTTTAAATGCTTAGAAAAATTAAATAACCTCGTTATAAAAAGAACCCATGAACCGCATTACCCAACGTCTCTCCAAGCTGACAAGTCTTGATATAGCGAGTAAAATATACATATTCCTTAAACATGCTGACTTATGTCTCGCCAGGGACAGTGGAAGTTATGAGGTGAATAAGTCAAGATGTAGACCCGATTTGCATCTCAAATATCAACCTTAGCCTAAAGAAAATGCAAAATATGTATTTAGCTTAGGTTTGCCTGGCTAGAAAGACTAAACCATTCAGTGTATGGTTAAAATTATATAGTTTAATGTGTTCTTAAGGATTACCTTGTCTGGGTCCGTAGTGTTATGGCAGCAGCAAAACGAGCTGCTTGTACTGTCACATCAGAGTATCCTTGTAGCCAGACTCCATCCCGAGAGAGACGCCACGAACAAAATTCACCTTATCCAGAAGCAGTAGGCTCTCCTGCCAACACCCACCACACACGTTCATATACCGCTCCACATCCTGTCTCCACCTCAGTTTTCTTACCCGAGAAAAAAAAATTAAGGGAGTGTGTGTATACATGAACGGCAGCACTGGCTAAATAAGGAAACAGGTCTTTTATTCTAGGTGGCAATATCATACCTCACTGATAAGGGAAGAATCTTAATATATCAAAGCCAGACTTAATACACCTAGTCAAATAATACCTTGCTAGTAGGCAAAAATCTTCACCTGTTTGTCTCCAGACGTCCACTGACCAGACTTAAAATCTATACAAAGATTTCAGGGCAGTTAAATTGGCCAGATTCACCCGCCCAGTCTTTGTATTTTCCATTCAGTCTTGCCATGAACATTCCAGATAACGTTGGAAATATTTCTAGAGTTGCTCTCCGAAGTATTGCTAGATACCTACGGAATAATTACCAGTTACCTGTTGACCACTGCTGATATTTCCATTATCGCACACAACTGGTATTTCAGTACTTAACTAAATGTACTGCATTTCCCTTCACCTATATTTCCCAAACCTTTGCATTCATAACTTAGAATTCAAGTTTCTCCTTAACTTACAAACAACATAGCACTGAATTTCCTGCAGTCACGATAATGGCCGACTCCCTTATTTTATCTTATAACTTTACCTGAGCTCTAACACACTGATTGCTTGGGAGCTGATTAAGTTCCTGTTTCTTACCTGTATACTTACACATATCGTCAGGGATGATTTTCTAACCTTGTATCAAAGTATACTAAAGTATACTAAAGTATACTTTTCTGCCACCTAGTGCTAAGTGTACCCTCCATTTTTGGACCATCTACTACTCCCTATTTACCTCCCTATAGCTATGTAGTTTCCTACCTATGGCTTTCTTCCTACACCATCCTTACTAATGTCTACAGTTGCCTCCTAGCTTTAGTTTCCTTTTAACTTTAGCTTCACATCAAAAGTTTCAAACCTATTTTACCTATCAAGTCCCCTAGCTGAATTTTCTATAATTTGCTTTGTTCCCTACAACAGCATAAGTATCCATCCTACCGCATATTGGGTGTGATGAGAAATACAGGTTAGATCTTTAATTCCTGGTTTTTAATAAGGTTTCAGGCTACACAGAATCCATCTTCAGAGTCTCAAGTGATGCTGCAGAGACCCTTTCACCCCCAGAATTTACCTCCCTCCTCCCCACCCTTCTTCGTGCAGCAGTCCGGTTGCTCACCTCTAGGAAAATTCTGTCGTCCTACCCCATCTCTGATTTGCGCCATTAATGCTCTCCTACATAGTGTAGAATATGTAACTACCCATAAGGAGGGATTTTTCAGCATGAGTTCCTTCCATTATCTCATTTGTTTATTCAGACCTTTCTCACTGATTGCAGCTTCTATACTTGGACAAACGATCGTGCTGATCTAAGTGCATCACAAGGGAATTAGATACCCTTGATGCCGCGCACCAACTTTGTGTTCTATCCTTTCGTCCATTCCTGGTCCTGCTTCCCCTATGTAAACTCGAGGAAATTTCCTCGTTATACACTCACCACTTCCAAATGAGTCAAGCGGTAGCGAAGCAGTAGACAGCATTTATCTGGTAACTGTGCGAGGAGTGGGGCTGGAAGAGGGAAGGGGTAGGAACCCTCAGCTCCTCCAACCACCCTCTTCCTCCACCCTTCCTCCTCCCATAACCATTCCCCTCCCACAGAGTTACCAGCCAGTTCATAGTGTCTGGCTGCTGCTTCACTGTGGTCGCCTCACTCTTAAAGGTTCGAAGTGACAGGGATGTGTATAAGGAGTAACTATCCTCGAGTACGTTCCAGACCATCCACTCACAATATGCTGTAAATTACACCCATTTTTTACTTCCTTTCGCTTTTGTTTTGACCTGTGTTTTACGTCCAGAGTATGGTACAATCCAAATGCCTGCTCTAAGATCTTATTGATAACCGAAGCTTTGAGATTGGGTCATATATAAGTTTGATCATTGGCATTTTTTTTTTAACAACACTACCGGATAGCATACCATAATAGCTATTATGTATTTAATCTCATCCTTCATGAACTCATTACTGCTAATAATATACGCCCCTCGCAGAAATCCTTTACCTCCAAACTTAGACCTTTTGTTGTGTGCTAGAAATAGTGTATAGTCATCCTGGATGGTGTATGTTACGCAGTATAGCTCCCTTGTCTGTTCTCAGGGTTACAGTACCTAATAATGGGAGTTTTTTCTTTCACTTCTACTGTGAAGTAGTCATTCACGCTAACCTTCGTGTTTACAGTAATGGTGTCCTTAGGCACTAACACATCGTCCACATATCCGTACCAAGTTGCACCCCTGCCTTGGATTCTCCTGCAGTAATCAGCCTGCAGTGTTTCCATATATAGTTAAGCCATGACAACATATTTAGGCGAGCCCATGGCTAGACAGTAGTGTTTGCTACGTTGCTATCCACTGAAAGTAAATATTCTGAATTAAAGTGATTACTTCGATGTAGTCGGATCTACGTAATGGCAGCTCTTCATCTTTGGCGCCAACTGTTCTTCCTTGCCGGCAGTAGGACCAACAGCGGACGTCATCGAAGATGAGGAGCTGCCAATACGATGGTCCGACTACAAATAACTAATATCAAAGTCGGAACATTTACTTTCAGTGTAGAGGAATAGGGGCAATAATTGTCTAGCCGTGTGCTGTACTTTATGCCCGTGATGGCTTACCAATGCATGGGAGACTGATTACTGCAGAGGAAACATAGGCAGGGGTGTAACTTTGTACAGATATGGACACTGTCAGTAACAGTGCCTTAGGACACCAATATTTTCACTTCTGCATAGGAGAGAGAGAAAAAAAAAGGTAATATATGGAGCACAGACTGAGCTAAATACTGTGAATTGTAAGTCCATTTAAAGATTACTATGCACTGTCTCGGCAAACCGAAAGGGCCAAGTCTGGAGTTTTTACACAATTTTTTCTAAGGGCGTATGGAATCTGCGGTAACGAGTTCATAGAGGAAGAGAATTAATACATAAAAGAAGCCTTTATGAGACTATGCTATCCGTTAAGCATCTTAAATCTTAAACGGAAAGCAGTTGGTGTATTAAAAAATGTCAATGTTCAAACTACAACAATACAAGTTAAGTGTCTGTCCCTACTTAAAGCTTCGGTTATCTGCTTAATGAAAGCAGGCGTTTGGATCGCAGCAACCTTAGAATGTAAAAGAAATAGTCAAAAGTGAAAGGAAGTGAAATGAGTAAAAAAAAAAAAAACAGCATACCGTACAGTGGATGCCCGAAAATGTACACAAGGGAAACTACAAGGAAAGGATGCAAAGCTGGAACAATGCAGATGTAGGATGTAACAGTATCGAATTCCCTGTGTTGCAAGGGATCAGCACAATCATTTGTCCACGAAGAAGCTAGTCAATGAGAAGTCCAAGACTTGTAAGCAGCTCAAATTTGTGTAAAAAATGTAAACATGGGGTTTTTTCCAGCCTATGTAGGTATACAGCACGTTAATGACGCAATCTGGGGTGGGGCAGGACTACGTAATTTTCCTAGCACTAGCCAATCACGGTGCAACACGTGAAATGGAATTTCCTTGGGTATAACATCTGCTGTATCACATACACTCAACGTGTTTTGTGTAGCCTGAAACTTGGGAAAAATAATTCAAGCTCTAACCGTGTCTCCCACCAAACATTTCTACAGCCTAAGTAAGTATATTTCCTAACAGAGCCTAAGTAGCTATCTCACCACAAAATCTTACACCCTAATTTCTAAGCCTGTTGTACCTTATTCCTTCAGCCCCTTAAATGATTTCCTAGTATTTAACGTCTAATAAAACCCTAGCCTACTCCCACACCCTGAACAACACTACTGCAAAACAACCAATCAAACCCATAAAGCAGACAGGGGCCTAAGCATTGAAAGCTAAGCAAAATTAAAAGTGCAAATGAAAATGGACACCGAAAGGTGGAGTATACTTATCGGCTGGTATGGGCGCAGTGTGTAGACAGCAGTGTCCGTCGCCTCGCCTGCGAAATACAAATGGTTAAGTGAATATTAAATCGTATCTCTCTACTCTAGATTCCTGTCAAAAAATAAGCTACGCATTGACAAGTAGCGCTAAACATACAGTGGGGAGAGAAACGTAAGATTAACCACTACAGATGCATGACCGGGCAGATTCTATAGCTTCTCTTAGGGCCGTAGTCTTAAACTGTGGAAAGGCGTTCACCTTGCCCTATCCGTATCTTTTGGTAGCCTTAAAAAGATAGCGTTCCCTTGGGAACAGGAAAGGATTACCTTGGCATAGTGTAGTGGACCGATACACTATACTGAGGTAATCTCACGTTCCCAAAGGAAGGCTATCCCTTTAAGACTTCCAGAAGATACCGACAGAAGATACTGACAGGGCAAGGTGAACGCCTTCCTACAGTTTAAGACTACGGCCCTTAGATTTCTGCCCATCCTCCTTCCACCTCCCTCTCCTTAATAAAAAAAAGTAGGCCATTTCAAGGAAGCAACACTTATTCTGAAGCGCGTGTTTCATTAGATAAAAAGGAGAGTACTTAAACATGAAATACTGCAAAGACAATCATGCCCAGAGATTCTTTCATTTGTCAAAGCCAGTGGGTAATGTTTAAGAGCATGAAGTCAAAATTAGCACAGCTTGTTCTAACAAAGCAAAAATCACAATCACAGACCTAAATTCATAGTTAAAGTTAGATCGAGGAACTGACTAGCAATGAATGCCCAGGAAGTTCTCTTCAGTTTTCAAACGCGATTTACTGTATGAAGGAGTGGCCGTGTTCCACCAATTAAAGAATCACTTGTTAAAGGTTGTATCTGCTTCATTTCAAGTCTATTAATCCGTAGCTTCTGCTATATCTTGTGACAGCAGTGCCGTCTATCCTTCTCTGTATCTAGTGTCCTTGCAGTTGTAAGGTTATCGAATTATTTCGCATACAAGTTTTCCTTTGCCAGTGTTCCCAGTAAGTCAATGATCAACTACCACTTGGCAGTTTGTAATTAGCTAACCCGTGCACTATAGAAGGCCACATTTTTAATACGACTAACTCTTCTCCATATGTCCACTAACCAGTTTAGACCTAGGTCAGTAGAGTGTCAAGCTCACTTGTCCATCTTTGTATTCTCTTTAAGTACAGTACCAGCATAATGGAAATAGTTAAAGTACTGCAGCAGTATAAACTCGGTCACCTCCACCTTTAACTCAGTTAGTTATCAAAACCCTCCTCACTTTCAGTGCTTAAAATCCAAAGCCAAAATACCGAACTAACTACTACAATGTTTCACAGCTAAACAGATTGCCCTTCTCCAACCTCGCTCGGCATTTAACTTACGTAGAACGGGAAAAAATTCTTAAACTAACATAAAAGATACCTCACCATAAAACATTAACACTTAAAATTATTAAAAAAAATAAATAATCGACTTACCATAAGGTACTCTCCCTGCTAAGGACAGTGCTTTTCTGGCGGTTAGCTTACGTGGACCTGCCTTGTAGGCTCCCCAAACCAGCCTACTGAATCACAAAACAGTGAGCTTTAGCTATATCTTGAGCAACAGTTTGGCGAGATCATGGGGCAAGGGTCCGTATTAGAGTCAGTACTAATTACCCTGTGTTTTCCATTATATTGTACCAGTTGGATAACGCTCACAACACTGAATAAACAAAATAGATGGGAGATGTAACCAGACATTAATGTGTCTGGCTCTGAACAGCCATAATTGAATACAGATTCGAAACACCACTCACGGACCCTTTCTCTCGACGCATCCAAAATTATGTGTTAAAAATTCATATCAGAGCGATGGCAGGTGAAGTTCACCAAATCCCCCTCCTGAAAATATAGACCTATACTTTTGATCAGCCTTAATAACATATGATTTAGAGAGGGATAAATCTTTTTTAATTTAAGCTAGAAATGCACGCTTGATATCGACCTTAACGCCATCTGTTGAGCTGACGCGTTACTAAAGGTGCACCGTCATTTGCTGGGGAGAACTCACACAAAGATGTTACTTTAATTCTATTGTTTCATTTGTAATTACTGTAGTTTTTTCCTTCTCATATGCCGTATACCTTTCTGCCAACATTCAGAAACTCAAATTCGGAACTGAAGGGTTAGATATATTGATCACTAACCTTTGCACTACAAGAGAGTTTGTTCCCTATAGTCTGAGGTTATGGCGGCAGGAGTAAGTACTGATCCTTCTCATATACATATTTTTTTAATATATTACTATCTGACGGATATAATTCATTTTATTCTTCTTTCCTACAAACAAAACTTTTGTCCAATCCCCCCCCCTTTTTTGGTGCTTCGTAGAGACTTATTGAGAGGCAGGGGTTTAATATGGGGTTCAACAGTCCCTTTACCACATTAGATAGGTTTTAAGCTGAAGAAAATCGTCTGGAGGAACCAACAATAAACTAAAAATAAATAAATAAATAAATAAACTACCGGATGCAGGAGGTTAAGGAATAATTTAAAATATACCCTACTCATGAATTATAATTATTCGATTTAAAAAAGGGGGAGAAATTTTATCCAACTGCGCTGTACACTCGAGCTGGAAAATTCGCGACAACGTACTTTACTGTACAGTTATATATATACAGTAATTGTTCTCTTAGTCACCGTGGTGTTTCATTCACGGGGG
>JAGKTI010004501.1:19566-33740 GCA_018397915.1 Birgus latro
AGATAGATAGATAGATAGATAGATAGATAGATAGATAGATAGATAGATAGATAGATACAGTATATGTGTGTGTGTGTGTGTGTGTGTGTGTGTGTGTGTGTGTGTGTTCGAGCTATTCTTTGACGCGGGAGCATCTCTTGGAATCGTCCATTCAGTTAGCCACACTCTAAGGATTTTTGGACGCAAGGTGCTTCACTCCCATAGATTTGCGAAGCCTCGTACTACTACGACCCTCGTAATTTTGCATTAGAGACCCCATAGACAGGGTTTCGTCTCTCTATTGGGTCTTCAGCATGGCAACTATCTCGTAATTTTGTAACTTACTTGTTTCACTACCATTTATCACATTAAGGAACGTTTTTCCTCTCTGGGCATTTTACAACATGTGTCCCATGGCCATGATGTTAGCCTAGCACACAGCACTACAGATGACATCAGAGAACAGCATTCATAGGCGTTCGAGACAGGGGAGTCTGCCCCCAGGACTATGAAAATGTGTCTTTCAAGGTAAAAGCTAATTTTTCAGGACAGATCCTTCTGGTGGTGTTCTGGTACCTTTGAAAGGAAGTACGGTTAAAGCTGTTACAATCCACGTGTTATTAATAAGGTATTCTCCTTAATCTGTTTAACTATCTATTGCCAGACGCCATAATCTAGTAAGGGGTGGCCGTTTGTCTTTGAGTTAGTTGTTTTACGAGGAGGGGCACTAACTTTCCGCCAACCCACTTGCTGACACGTAGGGAACATGTATGGGTGGGTTATATGGTTACTATCCAACACTGTAAATGGCCTGCAAGAAACTATTAGGCTTGTCACTCAATGTAAAACCACCTGAAAGGGAAAGATGAGTGATAAAAAGTGACGGGAAAGATGGGGGAGATAGGAAGATTATTAGGGCAGACAGAAAAAGAATGATATAGGTGAAGGAAGAAGGCAGGACTACATCAAGTGAGTGCACGATATCGCCACCACCTTTTTTTTTTTTTTTAACACAACAGAGGAAGAAAAAACAAATAAAAAAAATCCGTACACCAGATTACTTGTGTCCTCCATTCGTGAAATATCTGTAACAGTTGGACTTGAACAGCCGTAGGTTGAAGTATGGAGGAAAACAACTCTGGGGAAGCGAGTTCCAGAGAGTTGCAGTTCGGGGAATAAAAGAATTCTGATAGGCGGAAGTTCTGCAATATGGCTGTGTGACATTCCAGTCATGAGCGCTGCCAGATGCCCGTGTAGCACGAGGGAAGGCATGAAGGGAGGCACAATGGACGCAACTTCGTCTGAGCATTTGCCATAAAATAATGCAAGGGAGGCAACATTCCTTCTTACTCTTAGGGAAGGTAAATTATTTGTAATAGCAGGATTATTAATAATTCCAACAGCTTTCTTCTGAATTTTATCTAGTTGTTTTAATGCAACCTCTCCACATCCATTCCACAAGGGTGAGCAATATTCAAGCTGAGAGTGCACATGACTCTTGTAAATCAAAGCTATCTGCTCGTCAGAGAAGAAGTTACGGACTCTGTATAATAATCCAAGTTTCTCTGAGGCGGTTTTAGCAAGTGATCTGACATGAGAGGTCCAGCTGAGGACACTGTTAAGTGAGACGCCGAGAATTTCAATACTTTTGGAGACAGGAATATTAGTAGCATTGAAGGAAATATATGAATCAGGCAATATCTGTTTATTACTAAATTGTATATATTTGGTTTTACTAGCATTAACTGAGACAAGGATGTTTTGTCCCCATTCACTGATCATAGATCAGTCTTGATTTATGGAGATGGCTGTGCTGAGTTGAGAATTGGAGAAATCAGACTTTGTAAATGGGTGTCTGAGTGTAAATGAACTGTGGAGTGTTGAGACATCTGCATATGAATGGATGGGACTGTGGGTGACAGATAAGTGATCATTAATATGAACCAGGAACAGGGTTGGTGCCAGAACTGATCCCTGTGGCACGCCGGCGTTAATTGAGTGGAAATTGGAATATACATCATCTACTTTTACTCTTATTTTTCTGTCGCTGAGATATGAGGCAAGCAGGGGAACAAAAGACGTTAGTCCATAGCAAGCCTTAGGAATATCAAGGTGAGTTTCTCCATATAGGTCGATTGATTGATAGATGGTATGAGTCAGGAGATTGAGTATGTCAATGGTAGATCTTTCGTGGCGAAAACCATATTATTTTTCGCTAATTAAGTTGTTGGATTCAAGGTGTTTAACTATGTGCTTATTGATTAATATTTCAAATACTTTACCAAAAGAAGATGTGACAGCTATTGGTCTGTAATCAGAGGGGTCAGAGGAACTTCCTTTCTTTGGAATTGGGTGGATATTGGCTTCTTTCCATGAATTAGGGAATGAAGAAGTACGTATGCATAGTCTGAATAGTTTAACAAGAACAGTTGCGAGTTCTGGGGAATACTTTTTCAAAACAGTTGGAGGAATTCCATCTTGGTCTGGAGCCTTGTTGGTAGGTAAATTGTCTAGGATGGATTTTGCGTATCTTGTCTGTATTTTAAGTGGAACAATTTCGGGAGAGTCAAGTTCTAGTACTGGGACGTTCTGACTGACTTCCTCTAAGGTAAAATTTTTGGCAAATGTACTGGCAAAGATATTTGCTTTCCTATGTGAGTCATTTGTAATGTTGCCATCTGAAGACTTTAGTGGGGGAATGGATGATGACTTGATAAAGTTATTATTGAAAGAATTGAGAGTTGACCAGAATATTCTATTGTCATTAATGCATGAGGGTAAACCGATTTAATGTTTTTGCTTTGTTCTGATACATATTCCTTACTCACTAACAGCCCTCCGGGCCACATTTTTTTTTTTCTGGTATACTTGATCATCAAGTCATTTGACATCGTCGGATAGTGTGCCTCGAGAGAAGACTGGGCACCGTTGCACCTTCCTCATCACCCCAAGCAAAATTAGGTATTGTGCTAAGTTAACCTTAGGTTAGGCCTAAATTGGTTTGGTATAGGTTGGTTTAATGTCAAAACACTACTTTTCTGGTGATTTTATGGTCTGATTAGCCGAACTGTCTCATCTATTCCCAAGCGAAAGCGTGACGTTGCCGAGTCGTTTCTCGTTGAACTCGCTCCGACACTGTCATTGTGAATGAATGACTAAATGTACAGGAAGAAAAAAAAAATAATACGCGCCCGGGCCTCATGATCCCCCCCCCCTTAGCTACGCCACTGATGAGTTTGATGGACGATATGGAGTTAGTGGGTGAGCCGTGACTGAAATGAGTGTAGCCTAATGGGAATAAACTATAGCACTCTAAACTACAGCACATTACATTAACTCATTCCTATCTCTCTATGTTATTATTATTATTATTATCATTATTATTATTATTACTATTTATGTGGTCTGTGGGGGCGCCGATCCACTCACTCAGTGTAGTGGTGCTCTATTTAAGGCAACTCTACATTGAGTGCAAAATTATTTCCTGTAAACCAGGAAATCATTTAATACGCTGGATGTAACTTTATAACCAACCAACACGTGTTCCCTATAATCTGTCAGCAAGTGGGTTGGCAGAGGGTTAGTGCCCCTCCCCGGAAAAAAAAAAAATACAAACAAGGAGCCTCGAATCAGGACTGACCAACAGGTGACGACCAAGGACAGGACAAAGGACATGATACGGATTGCAACATGGAATATAAAGGTTGCAAATGATGAGGTGAAAGAGAGAGAGATTGTTCAGGTGCCTGAGGGTGCAAAGTGGACAATGCGGATTAACTGAGACAAAATGGAGAGGAGAGAGTGGGAGTATGGATGGAATATATGCGCTGGAATAGGTGGGAATGAGAGGGAAAAAGAGGGTGTATGTATTACTGTGTGCAAGAGATGGGAGGAGAATATAAGAGAGTTTGGATCAGTTGGTTCATGGATTATGTGAGTGAGATTGATAGTAGGAATACAGATGTGGACAACTGTGTATGTGTGTGTGTGTGTGTGTGTGTGTNGAGTGTGAGAGAATGGGAGTATGGATGAGGTATATGCTCGGGAGTGGGTGAAAGTGACAGGGCAAAAGGAGTGTGTATTGTCGTGTGCAAGAGATGGGAGGAGAATATAAGAGAGTATGGATCAGTTGGTTCATGGATTGTGTGAGTGAGATTGATAGTAGGAATACAGATGTGGACAACTGTGTATGTGTGTGTGTGTGTGTGTGTGTGTATGCGCCAACGCAAGATCGTGCAAGCAGAAAGAAGAGTTCTGGGTAAATGTGGAAGCGTGCATGGAAAAGTTTGAGAGGAATGGGAGAGTGTTTATGATTGGAGATATGAGTGGAAAAGTAGGGAATGTGAAGGTGGATAGAGTAGTTGTTGAGTAGGGTGTGCTCGCAGAAGTGAATGAGAATGACAGTGGTCTTGTGGACATTTGTGTGGGGAGGGGGTTGGTGGTAGCCAATACTCTCTTAAGGCACAAAATGATCCTCAGGTATACGTGACGAATGATGAGAAGGGTGGATGGTGAAGTGAATGAACAGAAGGCAATGATTGATTATGTGTGTGTGGATGATAGAATGAGGTGTATAATGGATGCAAGAGCATATAGCGGTTGGGACGGTGGACTTTCTGACCACCACTTGATGGTGGTGAAAGTGAAGGTTCAGATGAAATGGGGGAATAGAAGAAGAGAAAGCCAGGAGGAAGTAGTTCATACAAGAATAGAAAGGTTGCAAAAAGATGGGGAAAAAAAAAAGGCAGAATATAACAGAGAAATGGGGGAGCGATTAGGTAAATTTGATTTGGAGCAGATGGGGCCGTGGAAGGAGTGTGCAAGATATCACAGAAGAAATCTGTGCAGCATATGAGGTGGTGTGTGGGATGAAAAGAAGGCGAAAGGGGGTGCAAGGAACAACATGGTGGAATGAAGAGGTGTGATAGGCTGTGGTACAAAAGAGGAAAGCATAAATTATAGTGTGTGGATGGGAAGCAGAGGCATGGGGGAAGTTGATAGACGGAAAAGAGAGTTATATGTAGATAGGAAGAGAGAGGTGAAAAGATTACTAAGAGAGAGTAAAAAGAGAGTGGATGAGGAATTTGGAAGGAATTTGGGTGTAAAGTGGAGAGAATGTAAGAAAATGTTCTGAAAGGAGATAAAGAGACTTAGACAGGGTGATAAAGAAGTTAGCAGGGGAGTGAAAGATAAAAATGGTAGATTACTAGTGGAGAAGGGAGAAAAAGTGAGCAGGTGGAGAGCAAAATACAGACAATGAAAGTAATGCAAGTATAAGTGGTTGGGGACTGCCTGGGAGAAAGAGGGTGGTGAGAAGGGAGGAAGAGATCAGTAGGATGGAAGTAGTGGAAGCAAAGAAGAAAGTCAAAATGGGGAAAGCCCCAGGAGTTGATGGAGTATGTGGTGAAATGATGAAGCATGGGGGAGAGATAGAAGTGGGAATATAGGTGATGTGTAGAATGGCCTGGGAGGAAGGTAGGGTCCCGGAGGATTGGAAGACAGGTATAATTATTCCCCTGTACAAAGGAAAAGGGGAAAAAGAAGTGTCTGATAATCCCAGGGGCATTTGTCTTCTTAGTGTGATAGGCAAAGTATATGGTAGGATACTTATTAACAGAGTTAGATAAATAACAGAGGAATTAGTTGGAGAAGAACAGGGAGGTTTCAGGAAAGGAAGAGGTTGTGTAGATCAGATATTCATCCTTAGATCTTCAGTGGAAAAGTTTCAAGAGAAGGGAAAGATGGTTGTATTTAGCCTTCATGGATTTGGAGGAAGCATATGACAGAGTGGATAGACAAGGAATACCGAAAATGGTCAGAGCCAGATTAACCCAGCTGTGGCCTGGTGGGCAACGCAGACGGTTGGCCTGCAGCATATAGATCTTTTTTCTGTTACTTCCAGTGAAATTTTGTTGTGTCCTATATTGACCTTTTTTGATGGTGTGATGGGTGATGGCCCTTATTTTGACGCCCAAAACGTATATTTATTCCGCTCTGGAAGTCTGGATGGCCTGTGACAGGCCGTGGCCTGGTAGGCAGTTGCCCTTTTTGCCTGTACCTGGTAATCTGGCCCTGAAAACAGTAAGGATATATGGAGTAAATGGGAAATTGTTGAATGCCGTGAAGAACATGTATGAAGGCGCTAAGGCTGTAGTGCGTGTCGATAGTGCACTGAGCGAATTTTTCTGTCCGAATGTTGGACTGAAACAGGGATGTGTCATGTCTCCATGACTGTACAGTCCGTATATGGATGGGGTTATAAAAGAGATACAAAGTAGAGCAGTGGATGTTGGAGCCGCCCTAATGAGAGAGGGCAGCATTTGGAAACTTCCTGTATTGTTCTTTGCAGATGATACTGTATTGTTAAGTGAAGATGGAGGGAAACTGCAAGGCTTGGTGAATGAGTTTGGGAGAGTGTGCAAGAAACAAAATTTCAATGTGAATTTGGGGAAGAGTGAAGTTATGGTCTTCGAGAGAAATGAAGTCACTGAATGTACAGTGAGGTTTGATGATAAGGAACTTGAGAATGTGAGTACATTTAAGTATTTGGTTAGTGTGATGAATAAGGATGGAAGTTTGGAGGATGAAGTGCTTGAAAGGGTAGGATACAACAAGGAAGAAAGGTGGCTGATTCTTTGAAAACAGTGATAAGAAATAGGGAAGTGGTGATGAAAGTAAAAAAGTTGTTGCATGATAGTATTGTGATACCAACTCTAACGTATGGCAATGAAGCTTGGACTTTGTTGGAAGGACACAAGTCAAGAGTGAGAGCAGTGGAAATGACTTGTTTGAGAGGAGCATGTAGAGTTACACGGAGAGACAGACTGACAAATGAGGAAGTGAAGAAACGTTGTGGTGTGGATGTGGATATGACAGAAAGCGTTAGGAGAAATGCATTGAGGTCGTTTGGCCATGTGGAGAGGATGGAGAGCAATAACGTGGAGAGTATATGTGAGTAAAGTGGAGGGGGAAGAGGAAGAAGGAGGCCGAGGATTAGATGGAGGGATGTAGTGGAGAGGTACATGAGAGAGGGGAGTGTTAACTGGGGGGAGGACAGTGAATGCCGGGGGACAGGACAGGGCGACATGGAGGCCACCCACTGGCAATAGATTATTATTATTATAATCATTATTATTATCATCATCATCATCATCATCATTATTAACTGAGGCCATTTTGGTACCACAGAATAGTTTTTGAAACTTAAAATGTCCATTATCAATAAAAGAAAACAGCAAAAATAAAAATCTCCGATTCAATGGTAGCGGCACATCAGCAAACTTACCTGAGAGATTTGGCAACAGCGCTTTACCTGTGTAGGATCCGCGCTGAGGAGGGTTCGTGCGGGTGAGCATGTCTTTTCAATGTTTGTTCCCCATAATAGCTTTATAATACCTCTTCTTTTCTATGTGTATTAGCGTATGCCATTTAGGTTACGCAGAGAAATGAAATGAAATCTGTTGTGTTGTAAATGGAACATGTTTAAGGGAAATACAAGGTGGGCGAGGCTGAAGGAGGTGGGGTGGGGTCTTGTAACTCCGGAAGTTTGTCTTTGTATTTTGAATCGCAGTTGAATATGATTGTTGCAGTCGATACATTATTTCAGCATTAACATAATCATCTGAAGAGTTTAACTAGGGCCTGGTATCAAAATTTTATTGAAAGTCTGGAAGCATATTTGAACCACCTGACCGGTAGAATTTTGTTATTGTTTAAGGTCGTGTATTAAGATCCGTTCATTCATAACCAGAATAGTGACAGCACCTCTGTGCAAAAATAATAGTAGTAGGAATATGTAGCAGCAAACATGGGCAAAAGTGAAGTTGTATTACTGTAGTTCTGCAGTAATATATATGGTAAATACTTGTCCAAACCACCTTCAATAGCCACTGAACCTCTGGGCAAGTGTAAAGATAATAATGTCTGCAAAATCATATCACCAGATTTCTAAGAAATTATAATGAGAATCAGTACTATGCACAGTTCTAAGTCAACTTTCATCTGACGTTTCGCATGCAAATTATAAATTAGTGAGATATTGTAGGTCTTTACTATAGCCCAATGCCTGTGTTGGCAGTTTGTTTATGCAGAGCATACATGGACATAATGTATACATTTTGTACATTTGAGGCAGGTTGTTTTTATTTCTTGGTGGTGCATTGAGGTCATAGATGGTATGCGTTTGTTTTTGCTGGTGCATTATGGTTCATACTTAACCAATCAGAGGGCCGGAATTGGGTCTGTCTTGTGTTCTCAAATTAGAAATTGGAGTCAAAATGAACTCTGCCAATGGTGACACAGATCTAGGTTAGGTTCAGTGGCATTTGGGTAAGTTAATGCTTGCTGTGACTTGAAAGATCATTTTTTTTTTTCACCATTAAAAAAAAGTAGGTTGGGAAAGCCACATCACATTAAGGACCTCATAATATTGCATATTTTTCATTTGCAGAAGAAAGTTGACTTTGAGCTGTGCAATATATTGATTCATATTTCAGTAAAACCTCACTATAATGGACTGATAGGGGCCCAAGCCATTTCTAAATAAGTGAAAGGCTGATAAAAGTGACATCTGGACTTCCCCATGCTAACCCGGATCTTTTCCTATAGAGCAGACATTAGTCTGGATTGCACCAACGGTTTTTTGCAGTGTACTGTACTGTATTATACATTCATTACAATATTCAAATGGTATAATATATATAATAATACTGTCCTGTACACTGATCAACATGTCTTTTATTTACCTTGTTGTGGTGAACATAGCTGAAGTGGTCAGGCAGTTCAGTTGTATCCTGTAAATGAAAAATGTAGTACTGTACTGTGTTTATACGAATGGGAGCTTTCCATGATTTTCAACGGAGGTGTTTACTACTGCAATAGTATGGTAAATATTAAGTTGTGGTACAGTAAATTTTAGGTTATAGATATGGTATCAGCACCTGAAAGTGTGGAACACGTTCAGCTGAGCTAAGTTTGTGATGCTATGTTAAGTAAGAAGAAATGTGCCATCCCACTTGCATGATATTGATGCACAATTTGAAGTGATTAAGCTTAGCTCCAAATGTGCATATGGCAAGTTTTTCCCTTTGCACCAAATTCATGCAGGGAAAAACCAGTAGACCTTCATTATACCACCAATAATTTTAAGCAAATTTTCTTCTGTAAGCAACCTGTGGAAATTAACCTTTTCCAAGATATTAAATTAGCGTCATTACAAAGGGTCAGCACAGCAGCCTTTATTTTTACCAGGAATGATTAATAAATTAATCCGATTTGACTATATAGAATAACTGTGTTTTGAGATTAAATCAGCCTAACCCCAGGTTACCTAGCCTTACCTGTAGTAGTTGCTTTATTTTGTCTCAAGGGACACGGGAAAATTGTGGTTTACAAGAAGGATGGTGTCATTTCCTGTGTAAACGGAATCAAATATTCTAAGGGAATTTAAATTCCTCCATGGGGTATATTTATAGAAGGAAGTTGCCTAAAATTATAGACTTAATAATTTAGGCCTATTGGGTTTTTCCTGGAACAAGAATGGTGTAAAGGTTAAAAATACCATGTATACTACGAGCTTAGGGGCTATGGACCCACATGTCAAAGCATAGTTACTTTTTTCTTTTTTTTTATATTACTCATTTTGACACTTTTGGGTTCTTCTCAGCATGATGTAGGAAAGTTTTGATCTATCTATATATCTATCTATCTATAGCCTGATGCCCTAATCCCACAAAGGGTGGCTGCAGACAAAATGCCTCCAAGTCGCTCTGGCACCCACCATTTGACTGCCCTCTCCCCATGTTGCTCCCCCCTCCCTCATATACCTCTCAATTCCATCCCTCCACCTCATCCTTGGTCTTCCCCTCCCCTTCCCTCCTTCCATTTCACCTAGATACACCCTCTTAGTCAGTCTTTCATTTCCCATTCTCTCCACATTCCCAAACCACCTCAGTATATTTCTCCTAATTTTCTCAATCAGATCCACATCCACTTCACAACGTTCTTTCACTTCTTCATTCATCAACCTGTCCCTCCACATGCTTCTCTCAGGTAACTCATTTCCATTGCTCTCACTCTTGACTTATTCACCTTTAGCAAGGTCCATGCCTTGCTTCCATACATCAGGGTAGGGATCACAGTACTGTCATGCAGTGACTTCTTAACTTCCATACCCATCTCCCTAATTCTCATCACCACTTTCAGTGAACCAACAACCTTCCTTCCCTGCTGTACCCTTTCCAGCACTTCATCCCCAAAACTTCCATCCTTGCTCATCACACTACCCAAGTACTTGAATGCATTCACATTCTTCATATCCTCACCATCCAGCCTCACTGTGCATTCTGACTTCATTCCTCTCGAACACCATAACTTTACTCTTGTTTATATTAACTTTCAGATTCCTCTTCTTACACACTGTCTCAAATTAATTCACCAAACTTTGCAACTCCCATTTTTCGTCACTCAGCAATACTGTATCACCAGCAAACAGCAACACTGGTATCTGCCACACCTCACCGTCATTCATTAGAGCCACTCCCACATCCACTGTCCTACCTTACACCTCCTTTACTACCCCATCCATGTACATATTAAACAGCCATGGAGACATCACACAACTCAGTTTCAGTCCCACATTCAGATCAAAGAACTCACTCAGCTCACCATCCACTCGCACAGTAGCCCTAGCTCCTTCGGACATACTCTTCACAGCACTTAACAATTCCCATCCACTGCATATATTCTTAATACCTTCCACCTACCTTGCCTATCTACTACTTCATGCTTTCTCCAGGTCCATTAAGGCAGCATACACCTTCTTTCCCTTCTCTAGATACTTCTCCACTAAACATTTTAGAACAAATATCTGATCTACACACCTTTTTCCCTTCCTAAATCCCCCTTGTTCTTCTCCAACTAGCTCCACTGTTACATGCCTAACCTTGTCAATAGGTATTCTGCCATATATTTTTCCAGTCACACTAAGATGGCAAATACCCCTATGGTTACCACATACTTCTCTCTCTCCTTTTCCTTTGTATAAAGGAACAATTATACCTGATTTCCAGTCCTCTGGAACCCTTCTCTCTTCCCAAGCTTGTCTACACAACTTCCATATCCACTTCACAACAATCTCACCCTCATACTTCAGCATTTCACAACACACTCCATCAATTCCTGGGGCCCTTCCCGTCTTAATCTTCTTCATTGCTTCAACTACTTCTGCCCTGTTGATCTCTTCCTCCCTCCTGTTATCTCTTCTTCTCCCAGCCATTCCCCAAGCACTTATACTTGCACTGCTCGCACTCTCTACATTCAACAAATCCTCAGAGTGCTCCTTCCATCTCCTTAATTTCCCTCTCCTCCACCAACAAGCTATTATTCCCATCTTTCACTCCCCTACTATTTCCTATTTCACACTGTCTTACTTTCTTTACCTCCTTCCAAAACAATTTCTTACTCTTCCTCCACTTCACACTCAGATTCCTTTCAAACTCATCATCCTCTCTCTTCTTAGTCTCCTTCACCAGTCTCTTCACCTTCCTTCTCCTGCTCACATGTACCTCTCTCCTCTCTCTCATCTTCTTCCCTACCTATACTTGCTAGCCAGTCACTATATGCCTTCTTCTTTTGTTCCACAGCTTGTTTCACCTCCTCATTCCACTATGCTGTCCCTTGCACACCCCGGCATCTCCTCCTCACTCCACAAGCCACCTCGCATGCTGCACCTCTCTTCCGTGAATATCTTGCATTCTTCTTCCGCCCCTTCCATTTTGAAGATGCTTTTAAATTAACACCTCCATTTTATGCAGTATTTTTTATATGTGGGTGCATAAGGGATGTAGTGGTATTAGAGTTAGGCTGCTAGATGGTTCTGATTTTGTGTATGCAGTGTGTCGGGGAGAGCATACTGTATAGAGATTGTCAGGCATGAATGGATTGATCTTGTTGGTGAGTCTCTTGAGTGTGTAAGAGTTTTGTTGTCTGGGGGACATGTTATGTGCTGGAGGTGGGGCTAGAGGTAGCTCTGTGGCTAGGGTAAGGAGTGGTTGGAGGAAGATCAGGGAGCTGCTGCCACTCCTGGCATTGAGAGGGCTCTCCCTCCATGCTAAGGGATCTTTGAATGCAGCATGTTTTAGGATAATGATGTTGTATGATAGTGAGACCTTGGCAGTAATGGAAGAGGATTTTTGCTGGTTCAGACATACAGAAATTACAGTTATCAGATAGATATGTATTGTGTCCTTGAATGCGAGGCCTGGGGGGGCTAGGTTTATGACTGAAGAGTTAAGAGGAAGGATAGGACTGAAATGTAGTGGTTCTGTGATGAGGAGGGGCAGTTTGAAATGGTTTGGGCTTGTGGAGATATAGGAGGATGATAACTGGGTGCGGAAAGTGAAATATGTGAATGTCGGGAGTACGGTTGTGAGAGGCAGACCTGGGGCAAGGTAGTGTGTGATCTTGGGCATAAGGAACTGAATGTGGAGGCTGCCAGAGATCAAGCAGAATGGAGAGCCACCATTTGGTGACCAAGGCCGACACATGCATTCATGTTGGAGCCTTTTATGTATAAGACATAAAAGCAATAATCCATCCACCACCATCCAATCCTATGTTGCCCCATGAGGAGCGTAGGAGCCTGGAGCTAGGCAAGTTGGTACTGTACTGGCATTTAAGATGAGAGTGACCAGCCTCACTCTTCGCTGACTGGGATTATGTGAACAGTAAACCCCAACTACCCCTTGGATATAAACCTGCCCAGGCTCAGTCCAGTTGGAGTGCCTTAATTACCTACTAAACCACCAGTGGCCATAATTTGGTTATATTGTAACCACCCAGCGTAGTAAATGATTTCTTGGTGTACAGGAAACAGTTTGGCTTGTCACTCAGTGTAGAGTCACCCATAGACAGAAGGAAGAGGAAAGAATGAAGGAAAGAAAGACAGTAGAGGAAGGAAGGAGAGAAGTAAGAGAGGAAAGGGCAATCACCTGAGAGCAGCACTACATCGAGTGAGTGGATGGTGAGCCCCCACCTGCTTCAAATAAAGCAATAAAAATGTCAATATTCCATAATTGGA
This sequence comes from Birgus latro, assembly GCA_018397915.1. Classification (NCBI taxonomy): domain Eukaryota; kingdom Metazoa; phylum Arthropoda; class Malacostraca; order Decapoda; family Coenobitidae; genus Birgus; species Birgus latro. The sequence goes on from JAGKTI010004501.1 coordinate 32,624, forward strand.
GGTTTGTATTTAGTAAAAACCACCGTTCACGGTGAAATTGCCCCGTTTTACCCTATACTGTACAATTCAACAATGTGCATAAGTTCATAACAGCTCATAATTTGAGATCCTTTGAGTTTTGGTGCTGTGCTCTACTCTGTACTACATGTAGTATTGTACAGTGTAGTGTTTTTGTTGACTCTCTTTAACAGGTATTCTTTTTTTTCTACCTGTATTTTGATTTTTTGTTTCCCATACCTATTACAAGTGGCTGAAGCTGAGATATGAGAGAGACTACAGTACATAACTTATCCAAGAATTTGTACCATACTAAGAATGAGGAGGGCTCTCTGGGTAGGGAAAATCTATCTATCTGTCTATCTGTTGCCAGATACCTCAATCCCGCACAGGGTGGCCACAAACAAATTGCCTCCATGTCGCTCTGTCCCCCGCCATTTCATTGCCCTGCTCCCAGCTCACACACCCCTCTCTCATATACCTCTCCACTCCATCCTTCCATCTCATCCTTGGCCTCCCCCTCCCTCTCCCCCCCTCCACCTCACTCACACTCTCCTCGTCAGTCTCTCACTCTCCATCTTTTCCACATGCCCAAACCACCTTAACGTGCTTCTCCTAACACTTCCTATCACATCCACATCCACACCACAATGCTCCTTCACTTCCTCATTTGTTAGTCTGTCTCTCCATGCAGTGGTTGATTGATTTCGCTAAAAAGTTGTTAGGCTGCCGTGATCTTTTTAGTGTTATCAGTCAACTGCCGCATGATTCTTTAAAATTTCCTATCAAGGAAGGTTATTCATATTATATACAGTAGGCGCGTAAAGTATTGACTTTTTTTGCCGACGTCATTCTTTTTCATGTTAAATGAAGTAGGGTCAATACTACCCTCCCCTGTGATGCGAAATGAACGGACGCTTTTTCAACGGGAGCTGGCAACCCTGCTTGATAGGTTTGGCACCACAGGAGCAGGCTCAGTAATGTTTGGGCAGCCGCAGGAGGAGGATTGTCTCTGTGTGTGATGCACCACGAGGGCATGTTTTGACTCAAATAACACAGTTATTTGGTTACCTACCACATTCTCATCATGCCTAAAGTAACCACAAGCAAGGACAAACGT
>JAGKTI010004502.1:0-13173 GCA_018397915.1 Birgus latro
TTTTTTTTTTTTTTAATGCAGGGAAGAAGGAACCAAGGGCCATGGGCCAGCAAACTGTTCCTTCAAAGAATAAACAAAAACAATGTAAAAGAGAGCCAAATTCAAGATCCGATCATTACGAGATACCTGGACACACTGCATTTGAAAGACTGGAGATCATAGGAAGTAGGAGATACGGACAGAGGAATACAGTTCCAGAGTTGACCAGTTGCATAAATGAAGGACTGGGAGTAACGGTGAATCTTGCATTAGAGAGTTGGACAGAAAAGGGATGAGAGGTTGTTGTTAGACGGGTTCTACGTACCTGTCATAGAGGTGGAGGGATGTAAGCAGACAGTTCAGAGGAACAGTGGCCATTGAAGTAGCGATAAAAAAGAGATAAAAATGCAACAGTGCAGCAAGGAGACAGAGGTTGAAGGGAGCTAGTAAGAGGAGGAGAGTTAATGAGATGAAAAGTCTTTGACCCCACCCTATTGAAAAGGGCTGTATGTGGGGAACCTCCCCACACATGAGAGTTGTACTCCAATCAGGGGCGAATAAAAACCCTGTATAAAGTCAACAAGTGTGCAGGGGTAAAAAAGGTTCGGAGTCGGCTTAGCACACCTAATCTCTTGGAAGCAGATTTCACAAGAGTTGTAATACATTCTTTCCAAGATAAATCCCGAGTAAATGAAACCCCAAGCATGTTCAAGGATAATGCAGGAACGAGCTGCACATTATTAAACATCACTGGGTACTCCTGTGGAAGGTTTTGTCGGGTTGATAGGTGTAAGAACTGAGTCTTTGATGCATTAAAAACAACAAGATTATTTTTACCCCAGTCAGAGATACGACCCAAGTCAGACATTAGGTGTGCAATAGCCTCATCCCTTGTTTGTTGAAGTTACTGCTGAGATGGACGTTGCAGGAACCGAATGGAAAGGTGAAGGATGGAATCATCAGCGTTTGAGTGGATAGGGTTAGATGTACACCTTTGAAGGTCATTGATGACTAAAAGGAAGAGAGCTGGTGAAAGGACAGAGCCCTGAGGAACACCACTGTTGATAGATCTAGGAGAAGAGCAATGGCCATCTACAACAGCGGCTATAGAACGACCAGAAAGGAAGCTAGAGATGAAGGCACAGATAGAAGGATAGTAACCATAAGAGAGCAGTTTGGAAATTAAAGATTTATACCAGACTCAATCGAAAGCCTTTGAGATGTCAAGAGCAATTGCAAAGCTTTTACCAAAGTCCCGATGACCAGGAATCTGAAAGGTTGGTGAGAAGATCGCCAGTGGAGCATCCCTGACGGAACCCCTACTGTCGATCAGAAAGAAGGTTGTGATAGGAGAGATGGATCAAAAATTTTCTGTTAAGAATAGACTCGAACTCTTTTGAAACACATGATGGTAAAGCAATTGGACGATAGTTAGAGGGTTGGGAATGGTCACCCTTCTTTGGGACAGGCTGAATGAGAGCAAACTTCCAGCAAGAAGGAAAGGTAAAAGTTGATAGACAAAGGCGAAAGAGTTTACCTAGGCAAGGTGTAAGCACAGAAGCACAGTTCTTGAGGACAACAGGAGGGACCCCATCAGGCCCATATGCCTTGTTAGTATTGAGGCCAGTGATGGGTTAATACTACCACACCTGACCTGAATTAAACCAGTTAATGATGTGTAGCTATTGAGCGTTAGTGCCAGTATCATGACATGTGAAGATGTCTGGCTAGTAGGGGAGCTCCTATATCTTCAATAACGGTCTGTTAACTCTACGCCCTGAGTTGGAAGAAAAACGTGCCATGGACAACATGAGTGTTAGAGAGGGTGTTGTGTCGAGGGATGAAGTTAGAGAGTGTGTTGTGTCGAGGGATGAAGTTAGAGAGTGTGTTGTGTCGAGGGAAGAAGGTCGTTACTCTTTGGGACCAAAAGGCCTAGGGATTTTTTTGGTGAAACTAGTCCTCACAGGATGCAGAGAAATGCAGATAGATAGGCAGGCTGATTATTTCTGCATGGGCACGACAAACATGCATCCAAATTTCTCTTCAGCAAATTATCACACTCTTTCTCATGGCGAAGTTAACCAGACATGTGACACCCAGTATTTTTCTTTTTAAATCACCTGTTCATTCTCCCTCTATTTCAGTATGATGATCTTTTCTGAGTTTATTTTTTCTGCTTCTTGATGATTTTACTCTGCTAGGGGCATGTATAGATAATGGATTACAGAAGGATAATGAGCACTGGATGGACAGCACACCATTGACTCGACCTCCCGCCAAAAATTACCCATAGTTTTTAAGGGAAATAAGCAGAATGTTGGATGTTCACAGACAAACTTGAAAGTATTGGTGTCACAGCTGCTACTTTTGGCAGTTCAGGGAAGGGAGCAGAAACCATGACCTCCACTCATGACCAGGTGAAAAAAAAAATCCAGTTTTTAAAGAGCAAGATTTTGTGTGAGTATCTTTAATAGATTCCTTAAACACAGTCTAAGAATCCAGCGTAGAAATGAGGGATATGGAACAGGGATGGATGGATTGGGAGTTTTGTATAAAACAAAGTGAGAACAAAAACAAATCCGCCAAGGAGGGTCGTGGTATGCTTTCCATGGTGGTTTGATTATACAAATTGTCCAACACATGGGTGCCTCAATCATTGCTGGGTAACACCGAATTTTTATTTTTCAAAACAGAAATACGAAAATTGTCGATATCTGTCCAGCACAACAAAATGGACCATATTAATTATGGTTGAGGAAGCTCCCTAACACCTTTGCAAAGTGATTTGTTTTGTTTATTACACCTTACTGGCTTTTCTATGTTAAATAAATCCTTAACCCACTGAATCTGGGTGTCATGTATATATGATGACCCATGGACATCTGGGTGGCATGTATACATGACCTAGTGTTTTGTGGCATTGTTTGAATATTCTGCAGGTTATTTTCACCACACACAGCCACTGACAACCCTCCTTCACACATCCCAGTTATGTCTCAGTTGCCTGCATACCTCCATAAGGGATAGACCTATGCAAAAAGTTTTCCTTATGTCTGGACATTTGGCTGAGTGCCTGCAGCTGCCGACTTCAGCATCAGTAAAGTCCAAATGCCAGAAAAGAAGAGGCATTAACCCGCCGAGTCCCACCAACATACGATACATGTCACTACTTTTTTCCGTGGACAGACCCACCGATGTGCATCGTACATCAGTCAGTTGCAAGGCCTGTCGTTTGCATATTTTTCAAGATTCGGTGGTGATTTTTGGTAGGCATATGTGGGAGGCTTTCCTCTACCTGCTGTCAAGCGGGGATACTGCCTGGCCCCACCTGATCCCCCCTCCCCCCTCCCCCCCCACACTCGGCAATTCATCTGTTAGCAGTAACCTGGCCAGTAAAGATATGTTGCCCCACAGTCTCTCCAATGACGAAATTCTCGGTGAAAGTGATTCCTGAGGTGGCGGACAAAGAAACAAAAAAGCTAGAGGGAGAAATAAATGGAAGTGATGAGGTGGTAATGTCGTAAAGAAAGGTGCCATATGCAGGGGTTTTGGGTTAGTGAACAATGCTTTTATCACCTATATCATTGTGTGAAAACCAGTATAGACTTGTCCTACACATAAATTCGTACCAAATAAGTAAATAAATACGTAATTTAAAGTGGCATGAATTAGTTAACCCTTCTACAGTTCATTTTCTTTAGCCAGGTACCCTGAGAAAGAAGGAAAACGTAAGGCTGACTGACACCTGTAGCAACATTTTTAAGCTCAGGAGGGCGATTTCTTTATGAATTTTCGGTGCTTCTCACCAAAAGCGGAGGTTTGAGGGAAAAAAAAAAAGTTGAAAAGTGGTCGGGTTCTGAGGGTGTGTTGGGTAAAAAACTGGTCGGGACTGGATGGGTTACTGATAATGCGATAGGGAGAGATCTTTACTTGGTATTATCGTCAATTGTGAGTGGAGAAAGTAGCTTTTCCTCTGAGAAAAGTGACCTCGCCATGATGAGTGTCAAAACCTTAGTGTCGGCTGAGGAGGGTGGCTCACGTGAGTTTTCCACTGTGCGCCTATTGTTTCCCCCTGTACATTTATCTGTCATTTCCCATAATGGATATGGTTCAGAGGATATTGATGATTCTGGAAAGGGGAATATTGGCACGGTTGAGAAGATGGAAGAGGAGGTAGGGAATGGAGAAAAGGAGGTGGAGGAGGAAGCGAGGAGGAAGCGCTGCAGGGCAAGCCTCGCACCAGCACGTGACCTTCCATGGAATTTCCCACTAGACCTGCCATTACACTAGCCTCTCCACTAACCACTCTACCTACCAGTCGACCTGCCACTCATCCTGCTTCTCTACCTGCCTCACCACTTGCCTCACCAAGCCGGTCTGCCTCAGCACATGTCTTGCCATGCCAGCCTGCCTCATTATGTGCCTTGCCATGACGGCCTGGCTCGCCACGTGCCTCGCCAAGCCAGCCTTCCTCACCACGTGCCTCACCATGCTGGCCTGCCTCATCACCTGTCTTGCCACACCGGCTTGCCTCACCACTTGCCTCACCAAGCCGGACTGCCTTACGTGCCTCGCCATACCGGTCTGCCTCACCAAGCTGGCCTGCCTCATCACCTGCCTTGCCACGCCGGCTTGCCTCACCACTTGCCTCGCCAAGCCGGACTGACTGATTATATGCCTCACCTCACCGGCCTGCCTCACCACGTGCCTTGCCATGCCAGCCTGCTCACCATGTGCCTCGCCATGCTGGCCTATCTTGCCATCTGCCTTGCAACTCGACCCTGCCTCATCACCACAGCCAGGTACATCTAGGTATGCAGGTGCTGGTGTACGGCCACGTTGATTTTATGGCCGCCAGACATGTGCCCTTTGCCTGCCTTCACCATCACCATCACCACCAGGATCACCATCACCAGCATCATCACCATCACGGCCAGGATCACCATCACCAGCATCATCACCATGACCATCACCATCACCACCAGGATCACCATCATCATCAGGATCACTGTCACCAGCATTATCACCATCACCATCACCACCAGGATCACCGTCACCAGCATCATCACCATCACCACCACCATCACCAGCCTCATCAAGTGATTATACGTCAGATTCTCCACCACGGCGCCTGCGAGGGACTAGGGCAGGGCATGGGGCAGGACATATGCACGGCAGGCAAGACAGGAGCCAAGGGTAGGTAAATTGGAAACATTCTGCAGAGAGGAAGGGACAGGGTTCCAGCCTGATGTACCTGTATTTGATGAGTCAAATCCAGGTGTGCAGCCAGAATTCCCTTGCAGTGCAACATCCACTCCTGATTTTTTTTTTTTTTTTTGCTTTTTTCACCGCGACAGTGATGGATTTCATTGTGCATGAAATCAATTATTTCAGGGAACGCTGCTGCAATTGGGGTGAAACCTCACACATTCGTGAAAGTGCAAAAATGAAGGACTGGACACCGACGAATGTAAATGGGATGTATGTTTGAGTTGCATTGACAGTGTTGATGTCACACATTAAAAAAAAAACACAATATTCATGACTACTGATTGGTGGACGACACTGCATCAACACCTCTGTTCGGTAATTACATGCAACGGGACATGTATCTCGACATCCTTCGGTACCTGCATTTCTCTTCCAATGTGGGCCCACATCCAAACAATAGATTATGGAAAAATTGCTTGATTTTTGGAAATGATGAAGGATAAATTTAGGTCATATTTCAGAACATTCCACAATGTAGTTATCGACGAGTTGCTTGTTCGGTTCAAGGGACGGCTTGCCTTCATACAGTACATACCATCAAAGAGGCATCAGTTTGGAATAATGTTTTTTGTTTTGTGTGATTCCAAGAGTGGCTTAGTGGTAGATTTTATTGTGTGTATAGCACGTGATGCGGAGTTATCGAAGGACAACCCCCATGGTTTCTCTGACTCAGTCGTGACGAAGCTCATGGACAGGTTATTCGGTGGTAACCATATCTTGTGACCGATAATTACTACAGGGCGCCAAGTCTTACAAAATATCTGCAAGAACACAAAATTGGATCGAATGGCACTGTCCTTGCAAAGAGGAAACATTAGCCATCCTTTCTGCACCGTGAAGAGGGAGTGCAGGTAAAGTCCTTGCTATTCACTGGCATGAAAAGCGAAATGTAAATGTTTTCTCCATGGTCCATAAAGGTAGGTTGGTAAACACAGGCAAGGTCGATAAAAGAATGAGGCAGCCAGTCGTCAAGCCTGATGCAGTTATCGACTATGACATCAGCATGCGACTCGTCGATAAATCTAATATGCAGATTGGAACCATCGACTGCCTGAGGCACTCCTGTAAATGGTATAAGAAGGCTTCTTACATGTACATGACATCTGTGTACTGAATGCCTTCATTCTTTACAAGCATGTCACACAGACAAGCACATCCCTTAGACAGTTTGAGAAGAATGTCATGCACGGCCTCCTGCAGAGATACGGCCAAGTAGTGTCTCTTGGGAAACGGAGGTACAGTGCACAGCAATTGCCTTGACAGGCTGCAGTGCAGGGACTACCTCAGTAGGCATTGCCTGAAAGTGCTGCCTACAACACCTGCAGGCAAAGAAGCCTTCCGGCGTTGCTATGTTTGCGCCAATTCATTGTGCCGACAGCAGCAACACCGTATGACCAGGTGGTTGTGTACTAAATGCCAGGTGGCACTGTGCACCAACTGTTTCTTTGAATTCCACTCAAAGCCCAAGTTGTAGAATTCTGGGTCATATGTACAAGTTAGTGTTGGTTTAGTACAAATGTGGGTTATAGTGTAATTAGAAATATATCTTTTTACTGCATCTTGTATATTTATGTGAATAATGGAAGCAGAAAGTTTGTTTAATGATGAAGTCAGTGCCTTATTTTCTATTGAAAGTTTTCGTGTGTGTACATATTTGTTATGATGAAAAAGGACAAATCACATGAAAAAATTCTGTTATAGTGGAAAATATAGTGGATTATGGACAGTACGTGAAAAGATATTTTGTTCACAATATATATATAAATATTTTTAAAATTTTATGTAGTAGTATATGTAGTAGTTGTAGTAATGCCAGACTTCTAGTGGCACAGCAGTGCAAGAATCCAGCAAAAATGAAAACCAAACATACATCTCCGTGTGTGTGTGTGTGTGTGTGTGTGTCTGTGTGTGTGTGTTGCAAGGCCCTGGTGGAGGCATGGTGGAGTGATGGTGAGGCGAGAAGGTGCACGGGGTTGTAGGTGGGCTGAGCCAGCTGCCTCAAGGTTGTTGCTATAGTTACCGGACTCACAGCCACACTCACGCCACACTTTTGGAAAACATACATGGAAATGGTGTTTGTGGTGGATTGCGGTCTTTTGGAAGTGTTATTACTGTGGAGAGCTAGTTTAGGCCTTAGTTGTGCCACCACAACTCAGCCATACACACAGACACGAGCAAAAAATACAACAAAAATTGCCCCATCTCCCGACTTTCTCTCTCTCTCTCTGACTACACGCACTTCACGGACAATCTGAGGCAATCAGCTTGAAGTCGGATTGGTGACTATTATGGCACTTAGTTTTTTTTATATTTGGTTAAGTATTAGCCGAGACATTAAGATTTATAAAAGAGTGAGTTTCTCTTAAATGCCCGGCTGGGAGAAGGGTCGGCGGAAATATATGGTGAATGCGATGGGTTAAAACATTACATATACCATGCATAAATAACGTGCAAAAGGATACTGACCACCTTATCAAAATATAAATGGCTAAGTAAGAGGTACTGGGGAGTTTCCATCCCACATGAATAGGTGCCAAGCCTGAAAAATAAAGTCCATGTGGGACTACAAAAAATTATATTGTTTCAGTTTTCACGGTATGAGGCTCAACGCTACGACTCTTCCCTATGAACCATTTTGGATCACGTCAGGGGAGGGCGACAACACCATTCACTCCGGCATGGACTACAACCAGCTGGTGTATCTGGCCAGGGCACTCAATTTCACATTCCATATTTTACCATCAAGCAACTGGGACGAGGTGAAGTATCAAGGAGCATTTATAGTGCAGTATGGAAAAAATATTATTGCTGCTTACATTTGGTGATATTGCACTGATTTTGCTTGTCTTTAACAGAGTGCGAGCTGTTTGCAGAATCATTTAATTTAATGCAATTGGTAAAACAACAAATCAGAGTACCAGATAATCCTGACCATAATGCCTATCTCCTGGACCCATACCTGAGAAATAACCCAGGTATAAAGGATGAAAGTACTATCACCACTTGGATCATCCGACCACAATCTCATCAAATCCTCATTAGTCGGTTGCCTAAACCTTCCCCTTCTGAACCTGTCAGGGTTTCCAAATGACACTTTGATAGGGGAGACTGGAATGGATTTAGTAGTTATCTTGCTGATATTCCATGAAAGTTTTTCTTCTTCAGCGATATCAGTTTTACCCAGTCCTACATTAATGACTTAATACAACCTGATATGGAACTGTTCATACCCAGCCATCAGTTCACTAAAAGATCGGACTTCCCAAAATGGTCTGACAGCAATTTTGCCATAGCTGCTACCCAAAAGTCCTTAGCATACAACTTTAACTTAAAACAAAAATCATCAGATTCCCTCACACAATTAAAATTGCTAGAAAACATGCAAAAACAGTAATAAATCTTACTAAATCAAGCTTTCTTCACAACCAAGCATCCAAACCACTAAATATTCCTAATGACAATAGAATATTCTGGTCAACTGTCAATTCTTTCATAAAAACTTTAACAATTCATCATTCATTCCCCCACTAAAATCCTAAGATGGTAACACTATAAATGACCTGTGTGGTAAAGAGAATATGCTTCCCAGTACATTTGCAAGAAATTCTACCTTAGAGGAAGTCGGCCAGAACGTCCCAGTACTAGAACTCAATTCTCCCGAAATTGCTTCACTTAAGATACAGACTAGATACGTAAAATCCATCCAAGACAGTTTAATAACCAACAAAGCTTCAGGTCCAGATGGAACTCCTCCAGTTGTTTTGAAAAAGTGTTCCCTAGATCTTGCTCCCATTTTAGCAAAATTATTCAGATTATGCAAATGTACTTCATTCCCTAATTCATGTAAAGAAGCCAATATCCACCCAGTTACGAAGAAAGCAAGTTCCTCTGACCCCTCTGATCACAGACCAGCAGTTATCACACCAAAGGTATTTGCGATTGTAATTAATAAGCACATTGCTAAACATACTGAATCCAACAACTTAATTAGTGATAGACAGTATGGTTTCCGCCATGAAAGATCCACTGTTGACATACTTAGTCTCCTGACCCATGCCATCCATCAGTCAATTGACCAACATGGAGAAACTCATGCAGAAGCCCTTGATATTCCAAAAGCTTTTGACAGGGTGTAGCACCGTTCCCTGCTGTCCAAACTCCCTTGCTATTGCCTATCATATTTTGTTCCTCTAATTTCCTTATATCTCAATGACAGAAAGATAACAGTAGATGATGATTATTTCAATTTCCACTTGATTGATGCTGATGTGCCACAAGGATCAGTTTTAGCTCCAACCCTATTAATCTGTCATCAATAATGCCATTCCCTCATATGCATATGACTCAACACATCGCAGTTTCTTTACACTCAAGCACCTTTTCACAAAGTTTAATATCTCTAACTCACAGTTCAGTACGGCAATCTCCATAAATCAAGACTTATCTAAGACCACTGAATGGGGACAAAATAACACTGTCTCATTTAATGCTACGAAAACCATATACAAACAGTTTAGTAATAGACAGATATTGCCTGATTCCTATATTACCGTCGATGCTACTAATATTCCTATATCAAAAATACTGAACTTCTCGGTGTTTCAATGAACTATTCCCTCAGCTGGAGATCTCATTTTAGAATACTTACTAAAACCACTTGAAAGAAACTTAGATTAATGTACAGAGTCCATAACTTCCTCACTGATGAGCAGTTAACTATAATTTACAAGAGTCCTGTGTGCTCTCAGCTGGAATACTGCTCACCCTTGCAGAATGGATGTGGAGACGTGGCAGTGAAAAAACTGGACAAAATTCAGAACAAAGATGTTAGAATTATTAACAACCCTACTGTTACAAATGAACTACCTCCCCTACAAGTAAGAAGGAATGTTGCCGCCCTTTCATTACCGGCGGCATATGACCCTGGCAGTTGCACCACCAGATTTTAATTATATTCAGTCAATCAATCAATCCATATCTCCTTGCATTATTTAATGATACTTTTATGGCAAATGCTCAGACGAAGTTGAATTCATTGTGCCACCTCTCCACTCCTTCCCCCTGCACTGCACTGGCATCTTGTATCATTCATGCCTGGACTGTCAAATTGTTATATTACACAACTTCACCCTATCAGAATTCTTTTATTCTCTCAACTACGTCTCTTTGGAACTCGTTTCCCCAGAATGGTTAACTCTCATACTTCAACTTAAAGTTGTTCAAGTCCAACCGTTACAGATATTTTTATGAATGGAGGACACCTGTAATCTGGTGTACTGATTATTTTTTTAATTCAGTTGTTTTCCCTTCTGCTGTTGTGTTATTGTAAAAAAAAAATTGTTGCATAATTTTTCAAAATTCAGAAAACATCTTTGGCGAAAGCTTTGCCATTGCACTTGATATCTCAAAGGCTTTCGATCGAGTCTGGCATAAATCTTCAATTTCCAAACTGCCCTCCTACGGTTTCTATCCTTCCGTCTGTGCCTTCATCTCTAGCTTCCTTTCTGGTCGTTCTATAGCCGCTGTTGTAGACGGCCATCGTTCTTCTCCTAGACCTATCAACAGTGGTGTTCCTCAGGGCTCTGTCCTATCACCAATTTTCTTCATTTTAGTCATCAATGACCTGCTAAGCTGTACATCTAACCCTATCCACTCATATACTGATTCCACCCTTCACCTTTCCATTCGGTTTCCGCAACGTCCATCTCAGCAGTTACTTCAACAGACAAGGGATGACGCTATGGCACACCTAATGTCTGATTTGGCTCGTATCTCTGATTGGAGTAAAAATAATCTTGTTATTTTTAATGCATCAAAAACTTAGTTCATACACTTATCAACCCGACAAAATCTCCCACAGGATTACCCACTAATGTTTAATAATGTACAACTCAGTCCTGTATCATCCTTAAACATGCTTGGGGTTTCATTCTCTCGGAATTTATCTTGGAAGGAACATATTACATCTCTTGTGAAATCTGCCTCCAAGAGACTAGGTGTGCTAAGCCGACACTGAACTTTCTTTACCCCTGCACAGTTGTTGACCTTGTACACGGGTCTTATTCGCCCCTGTATGAAGTACAACTCTCATGTGTGGGGAGGCTCCCCACATGCAGCTCTTCTCAATAGGGTGGAGTCAAAGGCTTTTCGTCTCATTAACTCTCCTCCTCTTATTGATTCCCTTCAACCTCTGTCTCTTCGCCACACTGTTGCATCTTTATCTCTCTTCTATCGCTACTTCAACGATCACTGTTCCTTCTGAACTGTCTGCTTGCATCCCTCCACCTCTACGACGAGCACGTAGTACCCGTCTAGCAACAAACTCTCATCCCTTTTCTCAACTCTCTAATGCAAGAGTTAACCGTTATTCCTTCATTTATGCAACTGGTCAACTCTGGAACTGTCTTCCTCTGTCTGTATTCCCTACTTCCTATGATTTCCAGTCTTTCAAACTCAGTGTGTCCAGGCATCTCGAAATGAATGGATCTTGAATTTGGCTCTCTTTCGTATTGTTTTTGTTTTTTTCTTGGAAGGAACAGTGTCGGGCCCATGGCCTTTGGTTCCTTCTTTCTTACATTTAAAAAAAAATCTAGCAAAAGTTCGTTTCAGTGGTTAAAGAGGTTTAAGAATATGTTCCTTATCCACGTTAAGTAAATTTTGTTAGATGTGTTCTCCGTTTTGCTTATCCAAATTGAGTTGTCGCTACAGTCAGACGATTCTATCCAGGCTCCTCATTTATATAATACCATCGAGCATTTGAAACATTAAAGTTCGCATTCTCTTCAGTTAAGGAGGCTTCCTAGCACCTTTTCCTTTGCAATCTATTTTGCTTAGGAAATCCTGCTCCCATCATGGATATTGCTTACGTCTTTTCGTTTCCAAGACAGATCATATAAATTACACAAAAGTGCTTATTAACGAGCTACATGGCTGAGGAAGAAGTGTTAGAGAGTTTCTGTAGGCTATCTCTCTTAATACAAAATTATTAGCTCAGTTATATGTGTGATCTATTTTGCTTACATAATAATCAGTATATTTAAACATTTAACGTCAAAACAAAATTCATTCCACCCCTAAACCGAAACGGGGTAAGTATTCTTAGCTAATATATTAGATTTCCCTTCATATTCTACTCTATTGTATCAAGAATAGCTTCATGTACAAATTGACACCAATCTCCTGGAATATGAAGAACAAAAGACCCTACCCAACTGTAATAGAACGAATGCAACAGTATTCCCCAATTGGACCAGCATATCTCAGTCATGACTTATATATCTGCATAGAGCCAAAGTTTCTTATATATCAAAAGAGAGCAAGACCCTTTGTGGCAATGTCCATGCGGTCATTGATCTATGGAGCGGGGTGCGGCTGTACCAGTGAGTCCTTCACACATGCTCTCGACGACAGTGTTCCCAGGGCTCACAGGAGCCTTACCTTGGGACGTCCCCATCCATTATCATCTAAAATGGTTCTTGTGCCACCCATTGTGATGCATACATGGGAGGTCAGAGTCAAGACTCTCACAAGAATACATGGTTCCCTCTTATTTAGGGGATTAGTGTATTGGAACAAAATTCGTTTTTTACTCATTTTTTTTTTTACTGTTCCCTCTTATTTAGGGGATTAGTGTATTGGAACAAAATTCGTTTTTTACTTTTTTTTTTTACTATCTATCTATCTATTGCCAGACGCCTCAATCCCGAACGGGGTGGCCACAAACAAATCGCCTCCATGTCACTCTGTCCCCTGCCATTTCACTACCACGCTCCCAATTCACACCCCCCTCTTTCATATACCTCTCCACTCCATCCCCCCATCTCATCCTCGGCCTCCCCCTCCCTCTCGCCCCCTCCACCTCACTCACATACACTCTCCTCGTCAATCTTTCACTCTCCATCCTCTCCACATGTCCAAACCACC
>JAGKTI010004502.1:13202-25931 GCA_018397915.1 Birgus latro
CACTCCATCCCTCCATCTCATCCTCGGCCTCCCCCTCCCTCTCGCCCCCTCCACCTCACTCAAATACACTCTCCTCGTCAGTCTTTCACTCTTCATCTTCTCCACATGCCCAAACCACCTTAACGTGTTTCTCCTAACGCTTCCCATCACGTCCTCAAGCACACCACAACGCTCCTTCACTTCCTCATTTGTTAGTCTGTCTCTCCTTGTGACTCCACATGCTCCTCTCAAATAACTCATTTATACTGCTCTCACTCTTGACTTCTGTCCGTCGAAAGAAAATAAATATATTTTAAAAAATAATTTGGCAAAATTTTCGAAAAATTACAAAAAATTATTTCTACAAATTTTTTTACACAACTCTTAAAAAGTACGATAGATACAATTTTTTTTTAGGTACACTTGAGAAATTTTGGCTGCCAAAATTAAATTTACTAAACCAGCAGTAATAATTTTCTGTTCCAATGAGGCAAAATAATTTTTTTTTAATATTAATCTGTCTTTCCAATACGCTATTTCCATATTAATGAGAGGATTAGTGTATTGGAAAGACGGGAATATGGGCCTTAGCATTTCAGCTCGCGTAAATCTCATTTTACTTCTGCAGCCACCAACCGATTCTGTTCAAGATAGAATTTTTAGTAGTGGAGTGCTTAATAAAAGTCTTTTCCGAGGCCCTTCAGTTAAAAATGCCTTTCTTGAACTTAGCAGTTACAACTGAAAATAACGATAATTAAATATAACAAGATGACTTTGAAAGGAGATGTCTAGACTAAGTAATACTTCCATTTTCTGTAATATTATGCTCTGTGCACTGACTACTTCTTTATATATTTTTCACTCTTTCAAAATGTTTTATGCAGGAAAACATTAGGCAACACAACATTTTATGCAGCTAAGGAGACATGAGCAATATTAACCTTTAGCCGCCGGGGGTTTCTGGCTGTCGCCCGCTCCTCCTTACGGGAGATTTCCGAGATTTTGGCAAAAATACCCTTACTTCAGACCCTATTATCTGCCAAAGTATAATAGCTGGAGAGGAAAATAAAAACACAAAAGACTCACCAACTCTTCCTCTTTCTAGTGAAGGTATCCCAATGACTCTAGGTGGCCCATCGATGAGTAAGGGTGAGTGGAACACAGGTATTTTTTCACGTTTGGTGCGCTGGATCAGAGTGCGTACAACTGACTGTGACCTTGGAGTTGATGGCTAGCACTGGCAGACTGCCTGCCATGCTGACTGTAACACTGCCCGGGAGTCCTTGGATGGAATGTGGTGAAATCCACTTGTTTCTCAACTTCTCCTTACTCACCGTCGTAAGAATGAGTCATCACCAGGTCAATGTGGCTCCCCAAAGGGTTTTCCGCCAATTTCATAGTGCCACTATGCCACATAGGAGTGTGGGAAAGGAAATATCTCTTCGTTTTTCTGTACTCACTTCTTCCGTCAGTTGTAATAATTTCCATTTAGGACACTTATAATTCCACGACATCACGATTATGAGTAATTGCACTTTGACAAGTAAATGCTGTGGCTTTTTCACGCAGTATCATTGAGTATGAGGCAATAACCTGTACTATACTTCAGACTGATTTGTACTAATAGGGGCATCGTGAAAATCTTATAAATGTTATACACAACTTATATTATTTGTACTTCACATCACAGATACACTGATGCTCATGTTCAGCACAATTTTCCTGAGTATCGAGTGAAATAGTCAACCAGGTAATTTTCTTTTTGGCCCACTCACAAGTGGTTTTCTTTCAGGTAACAGGTAGGGTAACTCAAGGAATTTCCAATAAATTTTTTCACCAGTATCCAATAAACAGTAACACTCATTGCACTGCACTTGTAGAACTTATAAAACACTTGTATCACAGCACGTATTATAAATCACTTATAATATCCAACATTTCACTTATTTATAAAAACACCCACACTTGTTTGTTCCTGTATATTATTTACACTCCACACACCTGGTTAGTAATCACACTCGGAGTGATACTCAGAAAAGCATTTAGGGTGTTGGGGGACCTTGCACTCTGCACATTGGTATGAGGTTTCTTTTCATGCTGGGGGACAGCGTTTGGTTGCGTTACAGACGTGGCACCGCCTGTAGGCCTGACGACCTGCTGTGGTACAGCCAATTTCTACCAGCCTGTGCCTCTGGAAATACTCAGCACAGCTGAGCCTGTCCACTGTAGCCGCTGTCCCCCGCCTAGCACCTGGCACCCCTGCAGTTGAGTATTCTTCAACGAGTTCGCATGCAAGCTCTCAAACTCTCGTAGAGAGAGAGGCTTCATGACGAGCTCCTTGAACAGTATGTAACTATTCAGGACGGCAATATCAAGATGATGTAAAAATGCCTTCTTGTACCACCTGCAGGACTTACGTAGGCAATTAACCTCACCAATTTGCATGTCCTGTTTATCAACAAGCCGCACGTTGATTTATAATCACTGACAGCATCTGGCTTTATCATGGGTTCCCTGGTCCTGTCGTCTGTTTTTCCAGTTTCCCTCAACACACCCTTATGTACTGTATACAACATGTTAACCCGTCTCTCGTCCTGCCAGAGAAGGGCTAACATGTTGCCTCATTTCTTGGTAAGGGCTCCTTTCTCAGTATTTGCTGGAAATACTGAGAAATTCTTTCTGTTGGCCCTAACAGTTCCACAGGAACCAATACCTTGTTCAAGCAAATACTTAGTCAATGCTGGGGCAGTGTAATAATTATCAGTATACAGAATGTGGTGCCTGTTGAAATACTTTTCCATCAGCACTTTCACGACATGCCAAGAAACCGTGAGGATCGTCACTAGGTATATCAACATCTGTTGCCGAATAAACTATCACATCTAGCACATATCCAGTTTTGAAGTCGCAAAGGACAAAGAATTTAAGGCCAAATCTGTGATGCTTTGACGGCACATACTGAATAAATGCCAACCTGCCCCTGAATAACACCAGCGACTAGTCAATACGTACTTTCTGGAATGGACAAAACACTCTGGAAAATGACTCCTTGAGCCTTGTTAGGATTGGTTTTACTTTCCACATCCTGTCGTTCGGTGCAGGCTCGTAATTTCTATTGAGATGAATGAACCTTACGATGGCCAGGTACCTGTCACGGGCCATACTTACCGACGACAGGTGTGCCCACGAGTTCATCAATGGACCAATAGTCATGGAGCACATGTTTTCTTACGTTCGCCATCAACATGGTAAAGGGCTACCAACACAAACATTTCCCCTACCTCCACAAGTATCCAGTCACGCATGTGTATGCTCTCGCTGGTAGCCACGTCCAGCCACCGCGTACACGTGGCCTGGTGGAAATTGATTCCTCCACCAGATATTGCATGATGGCAGTAGTGAAAATAGCCCTGAATATACTGCTAATAGTCCAGGCCTGGGGGTAAGCTCATCCTCCTGCACACCTGCTCCCTCCTCATCGAAAACTGGCACAGACGGCTCAAAGCTGGCTCCATCTTCCCACACAAAGGTATCGAATCTACCCAGACGTGGTAAAGCCAGCCTTCTGGTAATCTCAGGAGGTTTTTTTCTGCACTCTTGCACATCCACGTGCACGCCCAAGGGAAGGGAATGAGGGGGAAGGAGAGGGAGGTGGGGGAGTACGCAGGTGATGACTCACCTGATGCAGGACTTGCCTGGGGAGACACTCGGTGCTGAGTGAGTATCTCCACGTGGAACCCATGTGGAAGATACCACACCTGAAGGGCCCGGTTGTGGAGAATCCGCCTTTGAGGTGCTAGGCTGAGGTGTCAGAGATCGCTGTAGGACGAGACGTCGGCGAGCAGTCGGCGAAAGTATAGGAGAGACTGCTCTTCGGCATTTATTTTGCTGATGACAGTCAGCTCCATGCTCACCTTCCCAGTGTACTGGGTCAGTCGCCTCCTCCTCAGTGAATTCGCCACTGTTATATACCCTTCCCTCCTCCTGAAGGAGTTTCAGAGCCTTCTCTGGCATCGGAGAGTGGGTAGGGGTCGGTGGACGAGAGACGTCACTCTCCACATGGTAGCTATTTCTCTCCTCCAAGGACGTGCTCTCACTGAGTGTCCATGAGGACACAGTGTCATCCAAGGCATGTCCAATGGCACTAACACTTAGCCCTTTCTCCAGCACTAAGGGCAGAACTTTTGCAGGGTCAGTGAGGTGATTGGCGCTTCACGCGGTGCTATGGAATCAGACGATGACGAAGAAGAAGACATGGCTCCTAACGCTACCACTGCCACGTACAGACTGAACCGCGCATCCACGGGTTACCTGGAGGTCCTACCTACCTGGTGGGTGTCTTAGAAAATGATCATGAGTTCCAAGGGTGGCAGGAAGGCGAGTGCCGTATATGCCGTCAGCCGGTGGCACTCCATGTCCTGAATCGTGATGGCTATACACGGCAGCCAGCGGTTAGGGGTTAACCTGATGGACGACTGAATGGAGTAACTTACATGAAGAGAACAAGGTTAAAATTGTATATGACAGTGTGGTTAGATTCCATGATTTGGTCTAAGGGGTAAAGTGACTTGTATTATTCTCAAGGTTGATTTTCGAAAATAGCTAAGTGCAGGAACACAAATACAACCTAAAGGGCAGACATACACAAGACAGCCTAGAGGGAAAGTAGAAGGAAGGAGTAATAGGGATCCTCAACTTTTCTTAATTCCTTTAATCCTGTGTTGCATTTGACTTTTATTTTTAAATTTCCTGACAGCTTTATTTAGGGAGGATCTCTCGTACAAAAGGGATTAAAATTTCCAGAAATCTCTCCTAACCTTAACTTCGTTTGGGAAGAATAAGGATAAAACAGAAAATACCTCAAGGGACTACTCTTTTAGCCTGTAAGACACTTTTGTGACAGAAGGTGTTACTGTGATATACGAGTATGCCAGACAACATCACATCCCTTTCCACAGGTTACTGGTCAGGTGGAGACCAGGCATTCCTTCGTTACCTGCAGTGTCTACCCAGTGCTGCCCATTCTTCTAGAGAGGTAAGCTTGACTTCTGATTAACTATCCTGAATCGAGTCCACCTAAGTTAAATCAACAATTGCAGTAATTTAGTATCGCCTGCCTAGCGAGGCAATAATGTAATTGCCCGTGTCTATGTGTATATCTGTGTCTGGCTGTTAACAAAATCTCAAAATCAAGTGGGCAAATTGTATCCAAACTCTGCGGGTAGTATCCCGGGATATATGGCTTGTTTATTAATAATTTTGCTGAACACCGCGATGCTATGCCTCCGATTGCCAGAGGATTTTGCAGGAATATATAAACTCCAACTCTTTACTTTAGCTTACAAATTTTCACCATTTTTTATCGTACTCTCAACGAAGACAGCGGAAATTTAAAGTGTGAGTATTAGAAATTCTCCAAAGGCTTGTTGAACTCAATGACCTTCAGCAACATAACACCCTTGATTTCATGCTTCTGATAATTAGCTTGATGTTTTACTTAGTAGGAGTTAATAACGAAATCCTACGATTTTTTGTTTCTGTTTTAGCGAAGCTGTGATGATATGCCTTCAATTGCCAAAGGATTGCTGAGCAAGTTTTTAGTGATGGTGGATGATATATAATTTCCTTGGCGAATACTTTGGCCTTTTTTTTAGTTTGTAATAGGTTAGTGAAGCATTAGACTGCATCGCATCATACTATAGATTAAGTTCCTTTCTTTACCTGGCCTTACCTTTTCAGCTCGAAAATAGGAGGCAGGACCGCTTTGTTCTAGCCGAAAATTGAGATCTACAAGGTAGATCAACCATTCTTCTGCTGTTGAGGTCTAGGTTGTGATACACTGACCCCAAAGCAGCCTAACTTTTCTATCTTATACGTGGTCATATCTAATCGTCTTGAAAAATAGTCAGGACCACGGTGTAACCATTCTGAACTAAGGCCACTAAAATTAGATAAACCATTCGAAACTTGCTAAAAAAAAAAAAGAAGTCATCTTTGTATTGTCATTGAATCACTGGACATAAAACAGTACAATCGTGTTTCTGCTCACCCACTAATCCTGCTGTGTATTGGAGGGAAGGCTTGGTTGAGGTAACACCAGTCTGTATTCTCGACAGGCAAGGAAGCTCCCTAATACCCAAGATCCATATAGAACAGGTCAGCCAGTGTGCAGCTACGGCTGTCAGTCCTTTCTCAGTGACGTCACGTCGCACACTCGACAGGAGGGACCTCACCTCACACTTTCTCTGAGTCTGTTTCCCGCACCACAAACAGCAGCAAATGCAGCAGACTAAGTTCTTCTAATGTAGCTACCCACTCCAGCAATGCCAGGTAACTGTTCAGTGCATGGGTATTTTAACACCTTGAAAAGGAAAAAAGGATCAGCTATAAGAATTTTTTTTTTTTCCAAGAGAAAACAATACAGTGACCTGTGGATCAGAGCGTGTCGCCGAGCAGACCCAATCTACCTCAAAAATGCAAGGATATACTCTTTGCACTTCAGATCAGACGACTATATGGGCGATATGAAGTCACGATTGCTGGGAATTGAATGGTCTGTGCACATATTTGTGTGGTTCATATGTTATTCTACTGATGGTTGTACAGGTGGTATAAGGTTTGTACTGGTGTGATAATGTTGTGTTGGTGTGGTGAAGGTTGTGTTGGTGTGGTGATGGTTGTGTTGGTGTGGTGATGGTTGTGTGGGTGTGGTGAAGGTGGTGTTGGTGTGGTGAAGGTAGTGTTGGTATAGCGAAGGTAGTGTTGGTGTGTTGAAGGCAGTGTTGGTGTGGTGAAGGTAGTGTTGGTGTGGTGAAGGTAGTGTTGGGGTGGTGAAAGTAGTGTTGGTGTAGTGAAGGTAGTATTGGTGTGGTGAAGGAAAAGGTGTTGTGTAACAAACAAAATTAATCGGTTAGGAAAAGGTGTTAGGGAGCTTCCTTAACCCACGAGAATACAGGCCTTGATTATGAGCTTCTTTGAAGCCAGCATCGGGAGTATATTAAAGGACACTGGCAGTTTCGTAACACTTTATTCTTAGCGAATTATGCGGCATATTACACATGCGAATTGTCTTGTATGTCTTTTTAAAATCGTCATGGTTTATACCGTTAACATACAATGCTAGATTAAAATGCAATTGGCAAAATAAATCGCCGAGAAATCGGTGTTGCGATGTGTTCAAAGCAATTTGGCTCTGAATTCTCGTCCGTTGAGGACGCTTCCTAACACCTCTACCCAAGTGACTGATTTTTCTTATTACACCTCGCATTCCTCTTCTGTGCTACATAAATATTAATAACAACGCCATACTCTGCATAAATGACACACAATAGGATGTTAACCACTTCAGCCAAAATTAAATCACTAAGGAGGAGGTTTTAGGGAGCCTCCTTAACAGACGAGAATGTGGGCTTTAGAATACATCCCTAAGACTGCATTGTACGGTCAGAGAAAAACTATTCTTCCAGTTCCATCTGAAGAAATTTTACATTTGGCGAACTCCAGTGAAAACTGTCTCTACCAGTGCGTGTTTCAGATGGTTCTATTTTTCCCACATGTATTCGTCCAGCTTTCATTACTTCATTGCCATATTACAGGTGGGACTACACGTACCTTTGATACCATATGAACCTGGGACAATAATGTGTAGCAGATGTCTAGCATTTGGTACACCTGGCAGCCTTGACCTAATCACATGTTTGTTGGTGGGACTGACATGAATGAAGGGAGGTGTCAAATATTAGCTGAAATGATCAAGTATCTGTGACAACTGAACGTCAGAAAGTGTAGCTAGACCAGCATTTCACGTAAACACTCTCCCAGGCTCATGTGTAGTCAACTGCACATGACCTAATCTCCCCAATGATTTGTTACAGGTATGACTACACTTACACACTCGATCAGGACACTCTGCATTTCGCTATGGCCAAGCCTGTGTTAAAACCCAGCTGGCTTAGTTTTTACTATCCACTGGGCAACCAGGTGTGGGCAGGAGTGTTTGCCTCAACGCTGGTCGTCTGCTTCACACTGGTCTTGGTGAGTATGGAGTTAAATGCATCACTACTGCCAGACTTAGTAAGTATAGATCATGATGAGTATGGAGTTCACAGTACCACCATTGCCAGACAGTAATTATAGGTCATGATGAATATGAGGTTCACAGCACCACCACTGCCAGACTGGATAATTATAGATCATGACAGGTATGGGATTTACAGCATCACCATCACCAGACTAATTACACAGGTCTGCAAAATTAAAGTCATTAAATATTGTTTTAATTCTTAATAGTTATTTTTATTACACTCATTGGCAGAATAAAAAATATATATTTAGAATGCTTCCATCACATCACATTTTAACCCTTTCGTGCACGGAGAAGTTTTATTAAGTTTCACGGCTCACGATTTTACTCACCGCCATATTTTCGCCACCCAAACCTCTATATATTTCCATGAAACCCACATCATCTTATTCGCCGGTGTTTGTTCTAGCTGATAAGCAAAAAAATAAAAAATAAATAAAAATAAAAGTACACTAGGCCGCCGTGAATAAACATTTCAGAAAGTCGGTCTCACTTTCGAACATCGTTGTTCGAATGGTTTCCATCATACAGAAAAATGTTTTTAGAAGTTTTTATACAGAATTCCATTGGCCTTCTAATGAGGTGTGTCTGTGATACGATTAGTAGTTTTTTGAGAAAATAGCCAAAACTAAAAGCCACTTAAAAAAAAAAAATTTGTTCAGGGAGCTCTACCGCAAAAGTTTTCTCACACACCTTATGTTTTCATTACATAATCTTATGTAGAATTTCATGAGCTTTCTCCTGGTCCCCACCGTTTTTTGATACGTCTCATAGTTTTCGAGTAAATCGCAAATAACTACAGGGTACTCGCGGCCGCGGTACACTTTCATGCGTGGACAATAACCGTTATATTCCCGCCTACTTAACAACGACATTTCATTAGATAAATTACATAGTTATGTACTGTTCATACGTAGAATTCACTGATCTTTATCATGGTCCTTACAGGAAATCGATATGTCCAATTGTTTTCGAGTAAATGGAGGACAAAGGTAGGATACTCCTCCTAGCGCTGCATAGTTTTACCGCAAGCAATAAATAAACACTCGCTTCCCCTGCCTTTACCTAAAAAACAAGCTTTCCATGCTTTTTTTTTTTCTATTTTTTGTCATGAACAGATGTTTACTGTTATATTCTTCCTCATGATGTTGTCAAAACATCAACGCGACTATTACCTGGACCGAAGAGAAGAACATACCTTCCGGTGCACCATCAGTTTTTCCTATCTCACCCACACCTACATATTTTCGCTCATTACAGGTTTTATTTTGCTTTATTCAAAGTCTACCTGTAAAATGTACTAGGGTTTCTTTTTATATTGCTATAGGAATGTCAACATCACCTCTAGTCTTTGTCCTAGTTGCTGATACTGAAGCTGTACTTTGTCAAAAAAAAAAAATGTGAAGCTGAAGTAGGTAAATATATACAAATACAAACTTCAGAAAACTCACATCCTCCAAGGGTGTTGAGTTGCTGGCAGGACCTTGTGGGGGTTGAAGAAGAGGAGTTATGTAGTGTGTGTGTGTGTGTGTGTGTGTGTGTGTGTGTGTGTGTGTGTGTGTGTGTGTGTGTGTGTGTGTGTGTGTGTGTGTGTGTATGCTACACTAGGGAATACTTCGCCGGCATGGTACAATTTGAAGCAATCTCCTGTGCAAAGCGCCACATCACAAACAGGTCACATGTGACTTGCGTCCCTCCTGTTCTTCGCCAGGGAACACAGGACGCACCGGAGCCTCCTCCGGTCTGGGATCCTCTCCCATCGATGGCCCTGTGTCTGATCCAGCCGCAGGTTGTCATCGATGACTCGTCGATGCTAGGCTGGATGTCCTCCTGGCCTTCCCTGGTCCTGTCTTCCTGGAGGTGCAGCTGCAGGTCCTGGCATGACAGCCACAGCAAGTTCTCCCGACAGACCAGGAACTGCTGGAGATGGTGGTCTGGGTGCCAGTGCTGGTCCTGCAGGTGATGGCAGCATTGGCTTCTGTGCTGGAGCTGGTGGTGTTGGCTCCTGTGCTGGAGCTGGTGGTGTCGTCACCTGTGCTGGAGCTGGTGGTGTCATCACCTGTGCTGGCGCTGGTGGTGTTGGCGCCTGTGCTGGCGCTGGTGGAGGTGCCGCAAGTGCTGGATGTGCTACTGGCCGTTGGGCTGGAAGGTCAGGGGCATGGTGGATGATGTGCACTGACGAGGGCCACCCTACTTCATTGAAGAAGAGGAGCTTGTTAACAATCTCCTCCACAAAGTCCAGGAGAGTGACTGGCCCTTGCGAGCACTTCTTGTACAGGGCGAACGTGTTGAAGATGACCATCTGGATGAAGTGGATGTGATCTTCTTGGTCCACTTTATGGTTTGCCACTGGGTGGGGTAATGTTGGACCATCTGGTCGAAGTGGTCCACCCCACCCATGTACCTGTTGTAATCATCCACCCTGACGGGCTTGTCCATGGTCTCGTGGACATATGTTGTCCTCCCATCAGGATCCCTGGTCTTCCCTCGAACATGCTTTCTAATGGTGCTTGTGCTGTGGAAGGTGAACACCATGTTGATGATGCACTTGTCCTTCCACAGCAACACCATCACATTGTCTTTGTGCATCGCTGTCATGCCCCCCTCTGGCAGGCTCTTGGTCTTGGCGATGGCCTACAGCTGCTTCGGTGCTCGTCTTGCCAGGCGTAGGGTCCCACACACGTACGTCCCTGCAGTTCAGAGTCGTTCGGACATGGATACAGAATTATAAGAATTGTCCATGAAAACTTTATATCCCTGGTCCTTCAGTGGTTCTACGAGGCCACAAATTGTGTTCTCCAGGCTCTTCTTCTGCCCCGTATACACCTCGAAATTCCAAATGTAACCCAAGGAAGCCTCAGCCAGGATGTACAGTTTGATGGTTACTTCAAGGGCTTCATGGGGTTGTAAACGCAGAAGCTGAGGTGCCCCTTCCACGCCAGCGAGCCATCGTCGAGGCTGAGGTGCTCCTCGGGTACGTAGGTGTCTTGGAACTGCTGAAGGAGGTCATTCATTACCATGCGAACTCGTTGTTGTCCTGGGGTATGGCGAGTGAGTTGAAGGCGTGGAAGTGTGTTTCAGGATTGCCCTGAAACGTCTTCCACTCATCACTCGCCAGAAAAGTGGGTAATTGTGGAGTCTGGATGTCCACCAGTAGTGCCACCTGATGGTGGGCAAATTCATTACCTCCATGAAGAAGTATAACCCCAGGAACTTGGCTATCTCCTCTTCACTGCAAAGGATCCATGCATCCAACACAGTCCCCAGGAATGATGTGTAGTTACTGGTCTCGCAGACCAAATACGTCCACAACTCCCGGGTGAAGAACAGCTGGAAGAACTGCAGGGGAGTTGTTGGCGGATCCACCTTCATTCCTGGGGATCCTGTGAAGGACCCATTATGAGGTGTGAATAGGCTACTGCTCCACCCTAGGTCCTCTGCGGCAACACCTTCCACTGTGGTGGCAGTGGGTTGGCCAAGCGACACCCTTCGGCCTCCTCGGCTACCCCTTGGCCGCCCCCCATGCATGGGCCGCTGACCACGGCAGCCTCGTCGAGGTGGTGAAGGCTCCAGCGAGGATGACGATGATGATGGCTGCTGCTGCAAGACGTCGGGGGGGACGAAGGCTGTTGGGGACAGCGTACTTGTCGACCTGGCAGGGGAGGATGAGACAGTTGCATCCTGCACCAGTTGTGATGCAGACACTACACCGCGTGCAGGAGCCAATGTCCCATAGCTTGGCCCTGCACCCAGGCGACATGGACCCAGCCAAGGGGGAACTGGAGGCTAGTGGAGGAGACACTGTGATTGCCGCTGGAGCAGGAGGTCCAAGTGGGGGTGATGGCTCGGCTGAGGGTAACGCCGCTGGTGGTGGTGTCCGCTCCTGTGGTGGTAGGGATTGGGACGTAACCCAAGTCCTCATCCTCGATGGAAGCATCGCTCGGCACATCCTCCTCCTCCTCGCTCTCGGTCTCTTCAAAAAGAACCTTCTACCACTCCACTGAGGACAAATCCTTCCTCTCTATTGTGGCTGGCACTAATGCAACAGAGATCACTCAAAGCAAGAAGGTTCTTTGCTGAAAAGCAAGAGATGTTATTCACTGTCACGCAACACCTTCCACTGAGATTAGCACTACACAAGTGATGTGATATCTTTCCATATGACGAAATGCTGCACCATTCAGAAACACTTCACATAAATGAAAACTTTTCAGTGTCTTAGGAAAGTGTCATATCTGTCCACTGGCGTCCATGGGTGTGTGCCATATATCTATATCTATCTATCTATCTATCTATCTATCTATCTTTTTTTTTTATGTGTCCGACTCTGGGCATAGGCTTTACAGCCTGCTATCAAGGCCCAGCCGTCCTCATACACCTCTACATGTCACCACTTCGGCGCTAACACCCACCGTCCATATTGAATACATGCAAGGGCTGTCTCATACAGGACTGGTGTATTGGTATTAGCGGGGTTATTTTTACGACATGTCGGCGGGTCTTCTGGTAGATCAGTAAAGCCTGATTTTAATGAAATTCAAATCCTTAAACTGTTCCCTGCCTCAGCGAGGATTCGAACCTGGATCCCACGGGACTGCAAGCCAACTCTCAACCGATCGAGCTACCGCCTCCTATCTATCTATGTATCTATCTATCTATCTATCTAT
>JAGKTI010004502.1:39755-50211 GCA_018397915.1 Birgus latro
CACACACACACACACACACACAAACACAAAACAGAACTCCTCACCTCCAAACCCAGCTGGTCCTGCAGGAAGAGAATTGTCACTGGAGAAGTAAGTGATTTTCTTTATTTATGTATTTATTTACCTATCTTTATGTCACTATATTTACACCTACATACATATTTGTCTTTTTACATAAACACAAATGACAGGGAAATAAGTACAGCTTTAGTTTCAGTTGCTAGCAACTGATTTAGTGTTCATGTGTGGTTTCAGAGATGACTAAACCAAAAAAAAAAGTAATTTCATAATAGTTGTTGGAATAAAACCCCCCAAAAAAGCATACCTAGCAATGGGTTGGTACACACTAGTTTTTTGCATTTTTCTCGAAAACTATGGGGCATAGGAGAACTGTAAGGGCCTCAACTGAAAGCTAATGAAATTCTGCATACGATGACAGAAAAAAAATAACTGCCGAGAAAAGGTTTTCGCTACAGCTCCCCGAATAAAAAATCTGTTGTCTGTCGGAAATTGATGTTACTTTCTCGTTTTTTTTTTTTTTACGTGTCCGACTCTGGGCAAAGGCTTCATGGTCTATTCTTGGGGACAGTGGCCTATCCCAAGGCCCAGTAGTCCTCCTACACCTCCACATGCTTATTACTCGAAAACCATACCTCGTATCAAAATGCGAACTATCCCATTCGAAAGCTAATAAAATTCTCTTTCTATTGACTGTATAACATGTAGAGATAGGTCAGAAAACATTCGAGTTATGATGCTGGGAATTGAGGTGAATGTTCCCAAATGTTTATTCACACATACAGTATAGTGTGTGTGTGTGTGTGTGTGTGTGTGTGTGTGTGTGTGTGTTTGCTTATCGTGTAGAACAAACATCGACGAATAGAAATATAAAGGTTTTGTGGGAAAATAAATATGTTTGGGTGGTGAAAATAAGCCGAGAATACACGATTTTGGTGCGCCCAGAAAGCGGCAGGGGGTGGGGAAAGAGCGATGTGTCGTGGAACACAGAACTTATTAACCCGCCCAGTCCTGATCGTTTTTTTTACCCAACACGCCCTCAGAACCCAATCGATTTTCAACATTTTTTTTTTTTTTTTGCTCAAACCTCAGCTTTTGGTGAGAAACATCGAAAATTCATAAAGATATCGCCCTCCTGAGCTTATAAATGTTGCTACAGGTGTCAGTCAGCCTTACCTTTCGTTCTCTCTCAGGGTAGGTGGCNCCCAACACGCCCTCAGAACCCAATCGATTTTCAACATTTTTTTTTTTTTTTTTTGCTCAAACCTCAGCTTTTGGTGAGAAACATCGAAAATTCATAAAGATATCGCCCTCCTGAGCTTATAAATGTTGCTACAGGTGTCAGTCAGCCTTACCTTTCGTTCTCTCTCAGGGTAGGTGGCTTCAAAGAAAACAAACTATGGGAGGGTTAACTAACTCAAGCCACTTTAAAATACGTATTTATTTAATTATTTATTGGTACGAATTTATGTGTAGTACAAGGCCCTACTGGTTTTCACACAATAATATAGGCAATATAAACATTGTTCATTCACCAAAAGCACCAGCACATGGCACCTTTCTTTAAGACATTACCACCTCATCACTTCTGTTTGTTTCTCCTTGTAGCTTCTTTGTTTCTTTGTCCTCCACCTCAGGAATCACTTTCACCGAGAATTTCGTCATTGGAGAGACCGTGCCGCAACATGTCTTTACTGGCCAGGTTACTGCTAACAGGTGATTTGCTGAGTTTGGGGGGGAGGGGGAAGGGGGGGTTCATGTGAGACAAGGCAGTATCCCCACTTGACAGTAGGTACAAGAAGGTCTCCCACATATGCCTACCAAAAATCACCTGCGAATCTTGAAAAATGTGCAAACGACGGGCCTTGCAATTGACTGACGTATGATGCACATCGGTTGGTCTGAGCGTGAAAAAAAGTGGTGACGTGCATCATACGTCGGTGGGACTGGGCGGGTTAAAACTTACCGAGCGCGAGAGGGTTCACATAATAACTGTATTATGAGCTCTAATACCATAGAAAAAATAAAACACAATACATGTCATGAAAATAAAATGACACCAAAAATATGGCATAATCTATGTTCAGAACATAAACAAGACTGACATTTATGTTCATAAAACCTCTGAATAGTTTACAAATTATGTAAACATAAACATAAATCAACTGACAGATTTATGATCAGAAAACCCCTGAATGATTTTATCCATCCATCCATCATCCAGTCCTATATTGCCCCACGAGGAGCATAGGAGCCTGGGGCTAGGTAAGATGGTCTTGAAGATGAGAGTGACCAGCCTCACTCATCCCTGAGTGGCATTACGTGAACAATAAACCCCAGCCACTCCTTGGATATAAACCTTCACCAGCTTAATCCGATTGCAGAGCCATAATTGCCCACTAAACCACCAAACGTCAAAATTTGGTTATATGGTTACCACCCAGCATAGTAAATGGTTTCCTGGCGTAAAGCCATTTGGCTTGTCACTCAGTGTATAGTCACCCACAGGCAGAAGGAAGAGGAAAGAATGAAGGAAAGAAAGACAGAAGAGGGTGTGTAAAGTCACCTGTAGGCAGAAGGATGAGGAAAGAATGAAGGAAAGGAAGACAGAAGAAGATGGAAGGAAAGAAGGATGGAGAGAAAAGGGCAGACATCCGAGTGCAGCACTACATCGAGAATGTTTTTAACATCAGTCACTGCAGATGTCATTGTCAGCATCAGAAATGGAAGGATCTTGTACCATTCTGCCCCGATCGCTGTAGAACATCTCAGCGTAGTAACATGGTCAATAATATCTAGAATCTGAAGAAAAAAAAGTTACACAGAATGTTTGGTGGGGTACCGGACGACCCTCAATGAAGTTTGTGCCTTCCTAACTCCTCACCTATAAGAGTCTTTCTACTCAGATTTTGTGTTTATACACTGGCCAAAGATTTAGTCATGGTTCACAAGATCCATAAAACAACAAGTGGCTGAATGGCATCATTTAAAAAAATGTGTTGGGTCAATCTGACCCCATATGATTACAATGGGTTAAGTCATTTTTACCCCAGACTGGAGGAAGGAACGAAGGTTGTGTCATGTGAATATATTGGAGGAGTACAACATGTGAGACGTGGACCCCACCCCCCCCACCAAGTGCTGCATGTTTGGTGTCAACCGTCAAGTTCATGAAGGGCGAGGGCTACCCCTTGGCTTTTGACCAGACGACTAGTTGGAGAGAAAACCAAGAGGCATGGAATACATTAACTGATAAACTTGACAGCGGCGCCGTGTGCCAAACTTGCTACCCTTCTCAGGAAGTTCTGTGATATCTTCTGGGATATGTCGAGATGGAGAGAAGCGGCACAGCACGACGTGAATGTTGGAGATGCCAGCCCAGTCAAACAGTCAATCTACTGTGCTCGTCCTCAGGAGCAGTCCATACTCCAAAAACAATTGTCCCTTGTGCAGCAGATGGGGTTAACTGAGGCATGTTAAAGTGAGTGGTGCTCCCTGGTTATCAATTTATATAGATACCTAGGCTGCATCCCCCAAGGAAAGAGGGATAGCCGAGAGAGGATGACACACTGCCAATACACTCATCCACACTCACACATTTATTCGTATCCTAACCCCAAGGGTTTCAAAACCAGGTGTGTCATATTGATTTGGTATTGATCATCATAACGTCAACTCCATTACCAAGACTGACACCTACCCAGTTCTTAGAATGGATGTCAATAAATGTTGTAAGCAGTGCAAAGTTTATAATTAAGATAGATTTGATGAAGCGATATTGGCAAGTCCCATTCACAGAGGGCCCTAGAAATTTCCTGTTCTGCAGTTGGTGGCAATACTTATAAATGTAAAGTCATGCCCGTTGGTATGAAGAATGCCCCAGTCCCCTTCCAGAGGCTGATGAATGGTCTCACAAGGGATCTTAAGGGATGTGTCACTAATACTGATGATGTGGTTGTTTTCAGTAACTCCTGGAAGGAACAATTGAACCATCTAGATGCCTTGCTGCAGAGACTGTCCTCATCTAATTTAATGATTCTCTCTATTTATCTATCGCCAGACGCCTCAATCCCGTAAGGGATGGCCACAAACAAATCGCCTCCATGTCGCTCTGTTCCCCGCCATTTCAATGCCCTGCTCCCAGCTCACACCCCCTCCTTTCATATACCTCTCCACTTCATCCCTCCATCTCATCCTTGGCATCCCCCTACCTCTCCCCCCCTCCACCTTACTCACATATACTCTCCTCGTCAGTCTCTCACTCTCCATCCTCTCAACATGGCCAAACCACCTTAATATGTTTCTCCTAGTGCTTCCTATCACATCCACATCCACACCACAACACTCATTCACTTCCTCATTTGTCAGTCTGTCTTTCCATGTGACTCCAAATGCTCCTCTCAAATAACTCATTTCCACTGCTCTCACTCTTGACTACTGTCACTCCAACAGGGTCCAAGCTTCACTTCCATACATTAGAGTTGGTATCACAATACTGTCATGTAACAGCTTTTTCACTTCCATGCTCACTTCCCTATATCTTATCACTGCTTTCAAAGAACCAGCAACCTTTCTTTACTGCTGCACCCTTTCAAGCACTTCATCCTCTAAACTTCCATCCTTACTCATCACATTACCCAAGTACTTAAACGCACTCACATTCTCCATATCCTCCCCATCCAATCTCACTCTACATTCACTGTCCTCACCTCTCTCGAAGACCATCACTTTACTGTTCCCTACATTCACCTCTAGATTCCGTTTCTTACACACTCTCCCAAACTCATCTACCAAACCTTGCAGCTCCCCTTCGTCTTCACTTACCAACACAGCATCATCTGCAAACAGCAGTACGAGGAATTTCCAAACACTGCCCTCTCTCACTAGGGCCGTCCCAACATCCACTGTCTTATCTTGTATCTCTTTTATAACCCCATCCATATACAGATTGAACAACCATGTAGACATGACACATCCTTGTTTCAATCCAACTTTCAAATGGAAAAATTCACTTAGTTCACCAACCACACGACTGCAGCCTTTCCACCCTCATACATACTCTTCACGGCCTTCAACAACTTCCCATCTACTCCATATATTCTTAATACTTTCCACAATCCTTGTCTATTCACCCTGCCATATGCTTTCTCCAAATCCATGAAGGCTGCATACAACTTCTTTCCCTTTTCTAGAAACATTTCCACTAAGGATCTAAGAATGAATATCTGATCTACACAACTTCTTCCCTTCCTAAAACCTCTCTCTTCTTCTCCAACTAATTCCTCTGCTATTTCCCTAACCTTGTCAATAAGTATACTACCATATACTTTTCCTATTACACTAAGAAGGCAAATGCCCCTATGATTACCACACACTTCTTTTTCCTTTTTTCCTTTGTACAGGGGAATAATTATACCTGACTTCCAATCTTCTTCCTTCCAATCCTCTGGGACTCTACCTTCCTTCCAGGCCAATCTGCACACCTTCCACGTCCATTCTATTACTATCCCTCCCCAGTACTTCAGCATTTCACAACACACTCGATCATTTCCTGGGGCTTTCCCAATTTTAACTTTCTTCAGTGCTTCCACAACTTCCATCCTACTGATTTCTTTCTCTCTTCCCACACCCTTCCTTCTCCTAGCCATTCCCCAGCGACATATACTTGCAATTTAACTAATTGCGAATTTGTAAAGTACCTAGGACGTGTGGTAAGATTATGCCAAGTGAGCCCACCTGATGTTAACCCCATACCACCGGGTAATATCTACACACATCACAATCGGTGTGCTACATGACCACTGGGTAGTGACTTTACACACAAGTGTCTTTCCTCTGCCATTTGAACCAGCCGCCATTTCATCATGGCACCATGGGATAGGGAAGGACTCCCTCCATAGACAGATGAGAGTCAGTCTGTCCCGTGCTTTTGCCAGGTATACAATGATGTCTTCAGGTTCCTACTTTTCTGAGTCCATCCGCACCACCTGTAGCCAATTGCATCATCATGCTTGCCAAGCCCCATTCCAATGATACTAGAAAACGGTTCAATGTTAGAGCCATAAGGCATGACTTGGATGCAGCAGTGTCTAGTTTACCTAGCAGTGGAGAAGTTAACATGTTGAGAGCAAAGCCACTGTCGGCATTGCAGGCACACGCACGAACACGTCCTGCTCTCATTCTGAAAATTAGTTCTCTTCTTCACATCATTACTCATCAACACAGCGACCTACAGACTCGGGGATACTTTCTTTCACAAGAGGAAGGGCTGTGGAGTAATATGGTCTATAATTTGTTTCCCTAAGTACAACACTTTCCGAGATATTAACCCGCACACGCCGGGGGTTTTCCGACATAGCCCAATCTTCCTTACAGGGGAGTTCCATGATTTTGGAAAAATACCCTTCCTTCAAACCCTAATATCTGCTAAACTACACTAGCTAGAGAAAAAATCAAAGATACATAAGACTTATCAACTCTTCCTCTTTCAAATGAAAGTACCATCAGCTCTCCAGGTTCTCCCGTCGAGGAGTAAGGATAGGTTAACCCGCCAAGTCCTAACCGATTGTTTACCGAACACACCCTCAGAACCCGACTGATTAAAAAAAATTTTTTTTTTTTGCTCAAACCTCCGCTTTTGGTGAAAAACATCGAAAATTAATAGAGAAATCTCCCTCCTGAGCCTATAAATGCTGTTACAGGTGAAAATAAGCCTTACCTTTTCAATCTCTCTCATGGTATCTGGCTCCAAAGAAGACGAACTGTGGGAGGGTTAACTAGTTCAAGCCACTTTAAATTACGTATTCATTTATTTATTTGCTACGAATTTATGTGTAGTACAAGACTATATTGGTTTTCACACAATAATATAGGTGATATAAACATTGTTCACTCACCTAAAACACCAGCATATGGCACCTTCCTTTATGACATTACCACCTCATCACTTCTATTTGTTTCTTATTCTATCTTCTTTATTTCTTTGTCCTCCACCTCAGGAATCACTTTCACCATGAATTTCTTCATTGGAGAGACCGTGGGGCAACATGTCTTTACTGGCCAGGTTACTGCTAACAGGTGAATTTCCGAGTGTGGGGGGAGGGGGGGTCAGGTGGTGCCAGGCAGTATCCTCGCTTGACAGCAGGTAGAGGAACGTTTCCCACATATGCCTACCAAAAATCACCCACGAATCTTGAAGAATGTGCAACCGACGTGCCTTGCAATTGACTGTCATACGATGCACGTCGGTGGGTCTGAGCTGAAAAAAAGTGGTGATGTGCATTTGTACATCGGGGAGACTGGGCGGGATAAGGATGACTGGTTTCCCGTGCTTTGGCAGGCTGTTTCTAGGTTCTTAACTGGCAGTGACTCTGGACTCGCTGGCTAGCATTGGCAGCACTGACCGGAGTGGCGATTGCACTGTCCGGCCCTCCTTCACGGAAAACTGCAATTTTCCACTCAACCTTCGACTTTTCCTTACTCACCGTCGTAAGGATGAGTCATTAACCTGTTCATGTGGTTCCCGATTGAGTTCTCTGCCCATTTCATAGTGCCACTATGCCCCATAGGTCTGTGGGAAAAGAATAGCTCTTTGATTTTCTGTACTCACTTCTTGCATGAAATAATGTAATTTTCCTCTACTACGGCACATATACTTGCACTTGACATCACGATTATGGTTAATTGCACTTCGAGAAGTAAATGCTGTGGCTGTTTCACGCAGAATGGTTGAGTATGAGGTAATTACTTGTACTAAAATTGTGACTAATTTGTAGTAATCAGGGGCATCATGAAAATATTACTAATGTTATAAACAACTTACATTTTTTTGTACTTCACATCATAAATACGCTTATTCTCACATATTCACCATTATTTTCTGAGTAACGAGAGAAAAAAATTAGTTATAGCCAACTATGTCATCTTCTTTCTTGCCCACGCACTCCTGGTTTTCCTTCATGTATCAGGGAGAGTTACTCAAGGTATTTCCAATCATTGTTTAACAAATAACCATAAACAGTAACACTTATTGCAGTGCACTTGTAAAACTTATTATAAAACACTTATATCATAATACTTACTAGATATAACTTATATCATACATTTCACTTAGTATTAAAAAGAATAGTTGTGCATACTACTTACAGTTTCCCACCCACCTGCTCAGTCACTGGGCCCTTTCCCTGGTGGTGAGGGCTGAACTTTCGTGGGGGCCGATGATGCAATCGGCTCTGCACGTCAGGGAGTGGAATCGGATGAGGAGGATAAGGAAGACATCACTCTACACTCTATCAGTGGCGTGTACAGACTGAGCCACATGTCAGTGGGGTACCCTGGGTATCTACCTACCCTAATTCAGGGCCGTAATTTCTGGGGGGGCAAGGGGGGTATTAGCAAATGTTTTCTGTATATTATTTCGTCAAAACCTCAACTAAGTTTGAGGGCTTATAAGGCTGAACTTGAAAATAACGTGGAAGAAAAACTTTGAGTAGTTTTGTTGAAAATTCAAACAAATCTACATGTGTTTGATCGAATATTTCTAAATTTGATCCACGCTGATCATAAACTAAATTGTAATAGTAATTAGATATCGATTATTTTATCATTTCCTTAAGACTGACAGCAGGGTGGTATATTTTAACCTAAATTCTACCACAGACATGAAAAAACAGTCTTGGCAGAAGTGCAGCATAGTGCAACAAAAATGTAAAAGGGCCAAATTATTAATCTATTTCACAGTTTGAGATGAAAGCTTAGATTGGCAGAAAGTCTATCTATCTATCTATTGCCAGACGCCTCAATCCCGAAAGGGGTGGCCACAAACAAATCGCCTCCATGTCACTCTGTCCCCTGCCATTTCACTACCACGCTCCCAACTTACACCCCCCTCTCTCGTATACCTCTCCACTCCATCCCTCCATCTCATCCTCGGCCTCCCCCTCCCTCTCGCCCCCTCCACCTCACTCACATACACTCTCCTCGTCAATCTTTCACTCTCCATCCTCTCCACATGTCCAAACCACCTTAACGTGTTTCTCCTAACGCTTCCCATCACGTCCTCAACCACACCACAACGCTCTTTCACTTCCACAATTGTTAGTCTGTCTCTCCATGTGACTCCACATGCTCCTCTCAAATAACTCATTTCCACTGCTCTCACTCTTGACTTCTGTCCTTCCAACAGGGTCCAAGCTTCACTTCCATATGTCAGAGTTGGTATCACAATACTGTCATGTAACAACTTTTTCACTTCCATGCTCACCTCCCTGTTTCTTATCACTGCATTTAACGAACCAGCAACCTTCCTTTCCTGCTGTACCCTTTCGAGCACTTCACCCTCCAGACTTCCATCCTCACTCATCACACTGCCCAAGTACTTAAATTCACTCACATTCTCCATTTCCTTCCCATCCAATCTCACTGTACACTCACTGGCTTCACTTCTCTCGAAGACCATCACTTTACTCTTCCCCACATTCACCTTTAAATTCCGTTTCTTACACACTCTCCCAAACTCATCTACCATGCCTTGCAGCTCCCCTTCGTCTTCACTCAACAACACAGTATCATCTGCAAACAACAGTACAAGGAGTTTCCAAACACTGCCCTCTCTCACTAGGGCCGCTCCAACATCCACTGCCCGACCTTGTATCTCTTTTATAACCCCATTCATGTACAGATTGAACAACCATGGAGACATGACACATCCTTGTTTCAATCCAACCTTCAAATGGAAAGATTCACTCAGTTTGCCATCCACACGCACTGCAGCCTTAGCACCCTCATACATACTCTTCACTGCCTTCAACAACTTCCCATCCACTCCATATATTCTTAATACCTTCCACAAACCTTGTCTATCCACCCTGTCATATGCTTTCTCTAGATCCATGAAGGCTGCATACAACTTCTTGCCCTTCTCTAGAAACTTTTCCACTATGGATCTAAGAATGAATATCTGGTCTACACAACCTCTTCCCTTCCTAAAACCTCCTTGTTCTTCTCCATCTAATTCCTCAGTAATTTCCCTAACTCTGTCAATAAGTATCCTACCATATATTTTTCCTATTACACTGAGAAGGCAAATGCCCCTATGATTACCACACACTGCTTTTTCACCTTTTCCTTTGTACAGAGGAATAATTATACCTGACTTCCGATCTTCCGGGACTCTACCCTCCTCCCAAGCCAATCTGCACACCTTCCACATCCATTCTATTACTATCTCTCCCCCATGCTTCAGCATTTCACCACACACTCGATCAATTCCTGGGGCTTTCCCCATTTTAACTTTCTTCATTGCTTCCACCACTTCCATCCTGGTGATTTCTTCCTCTCTTCTCACAACTCTCCTTCTCCCTGCCATTCCCCAGCCACTTATACTTGCATTACTTTCATTCTCTATGTTCAACAGTTCATTAAAGTGTTCTCTCCATCA
>JAGKTI010004503.1:11262-25938 GCA_018397915.1 Birgus latro
CTATTGTCAGATTCGCTGTCATCTCAGCAACCCTTGCTTTGATTCTGTATACGTTGAAGGCCTACTGAAAAACTACAACGAAGACTCACATATGCCCCACTTAACTGTTTACGTTAAACCACTTAACGAACCACCCATAGTAGTAGTAGTTGTTGTTGTTGTTGTTGTTGTTGTCGTGTAGTTCGAGGTTCATCTAAAACGTGAACCAAGTGAACTGCAGACTTCAACCACCCTGCTACTGCATTCCATCTTCCTTATGGGGGGAAAGGGAAGCAATTGGGGGACATTTGTATAACCTGGCAGTTGGGTTATACAAATAAACAATATACTGACTTCTCTCTGTAGCTTGCATAGTGACCGGGAAAGTACATTACCAGTACCAATCTTTTTCTGTTTTCTCTCGGTTTAAGTAAGATGAGGTAGTAACAGCTTATCTTGGTGTGCCAAGGGGTAATAGCGACAAAAAGGTTAGGATCCACTGATTTAGAATATACTGTTTATAAAACCTAATGAGTACAGGTGAGAATGCATTGTTTTGTGATGATAAAATTGCTCTTTTTCCACTGTAATAGATAATATTATGACTACATGAAGGCGTCCCTCTTCGGCACCATCCATAATTCAAACTCTTTAATGAATTTGTTCTGATATTGCTCTTTCAGATTATTATATGCCATATATATATTGCACTCGTTCTCTCAGTCTTTCTTGTGTACCTCTTTTACGGCAAATATCTGATCTGCGAACTCCCTACATCTCCAAACCCCACCCTTTTCATCAATTGCCTTATATTTTGACATCCTAAGTACTGGGTCGTATTTCTATATAGGCTACATTACTCATAGTACTCAGTAAACTTATCATACCATACGCTTTGCGCTCACATATAATTTAATTTTTCGTCTTTTTAAGTTATATACGAGGAAACAGTCTTAGTCTTCTTCCACTCGACTTGCACTGCTCTGCTTACTTAGTCTCTCTAACATACCTCGTTCACCTGGCATTTTATGGCATTCTTCATTTCTACACTTGTGATATTTTTGAATGTCGCCTTTCCCTGTACAACACCTGTCCCCTATTATGGTCACAACGACTCTGCTCTTGCCACTCCCATTCATTATTTTTTTAAGAACAACCTTTCCATATGATCATTAGTATGCTTTCATCTGTTGTAATTGTTCTTTATTCACCCCCTTTCAGTTCTCCACACAAGCTGCAAAACACTGCTTGTATTACGGTCCCTTCAGTACGATGATCGATCCGTTTTCATTTTTTTAACTAGGCTATCTCCGCTAAAGATCAGTCTTCATTGGCAGAAGGGTAACAACATTCTCCACCCTCTTTGCCAGGATGATGATCTACCTCTAGAATATACTGTACTTGCTACCACCAGACTATTTTACGAAGCTCAGGCAGGATCCCTTGTAGTGAGAAAAACTGAACGTAATGGAATTTGTCTTTACCACCATTAGTAGGAGTATCATTTTCTAAACTTATTAATGCCGTCTGAGGTAAAGCGACCCCATCTCCTCAAACGCAGAGCTGAAACAAGCATCAAACTGCAAATGAACGGATGCATGTCGTAGTCTGTGAGAATGGTGTTTTCTTCTTGTCTGTTATGAGCCCGATTATAAGGCCTGTGGCCGAAAGTATACTGTATATATTATTTACCCAGTCTGTTTATCACCTCGACCTGATGATGGGAACATGGATATAAAGCAATAGTTATTTCGTATTTTGGGGGAGTGTATGGGTGCTTTCCTCGTCAGTAATGCCAGACAATATATTCAGTTATAGAGACCACTCGTAGTTTAAGGCTAATCAGAAAAAAAAAATGATATAACCTTAAAATACGTTCCCATTTTAAAAATGTATGGTTTCGAAATATTATATTTTCATCAACCTCACCAAATGTGTAATACATTTCGTATGCTAGTGTACCGTAGCTAATGGACCGAACACTCAACCAGGAACCGATATTAAAATGTGGTGCTCTGTCAATCTCTTACGCCTCATTTCCACTTGGCGAGGACTATTTACGCGTGATGGGTCGCTAATGGTCCCACTTTGTTTGTCTGGCACTCACCGCTGATTGGGTGTATGTAGTGACGTCCTCGTGAGCGACAGCATCAGAGTAGAGAACCTGATTGATTCCTCTTAACTGGGGACGCAGAATTTTTCGTCTTGCCTTGGTTGTTTACATTAATCAGCTTTGGGACTAGCAGTAGGCATTGACCACATTTGTACGATGATTATTTATCACAGTCATCCCCCCTCTAAATGATTTAATATAGCTAAGAGAATATATACATCTTGTAATGAAATGTTTAATGAAAGCTACAGCTATTCACTTCACCCAAAAAAAATCTCTCATAAGCAAAATATAATCTCATGCTAGCATAAAAAATGAGAAATGGTTTTCTTAAACAGACTGGCTTCTTGTCTTTGAGGTAATATTAATCACGTACTATTTCATAAATAGGCTGGCCTGTTGTTTTTGAGGTAAAATGTCAAGATTTCATGGCAAGGCCAGCTTAAAAAGCTTTCATACAATTTAGATCAAACTTGGTGGAAGAACTGACGATAAGGCTAGAACGAAGGGACTCGATTTTGAGAACGATCAGTCGATGGTCAAGGTCACATGACAAGGTTAAAGTTCGATCCCTGAGTCTTTGTTTGTGAACAAAATAAAACAGTGAAAGAATTGACGGTCAACCAAGGGGTTGATCCATTGTTTTAAGAATTATAAGTCAAAAACCAAGGTAACATGGCAAGGTTATCCGACTTAGCAAAATGTTGGTTGTTGTTCTTTGAGCCAAGTATATAGGCATTCCATTTTGAAAACAACCAGTTCAAGATCAATGTAAAAGGGTAAATTTTGTAGTGTTACTAGTATTTACCTAGTGTGTGTCAGCATGTATTTTGCTTGACTGGACTATTTTACTTTTTACATATTCATTACCATTATCATCAAGTCACAGCCTAGTATGTGATGCATGGAGTGGATGAGTAGCTGTTGCTTTCCCACAGCAATTTATGAGGCCGAGGAATGACATCCTGCCAGGTGTGTGTGTGTTTGTGTTTGTGTTTTACTTATCGGTAGGCTGGACCATCAGTAACTCAGCAGTTGTGGTATTCGCTTGTCGATCTCCGGGACGTTGAGTTAGTACTGGAATCCATCATTAGTGGACATTTATACTCGTAGTAGGGGCAACATTCTCACGATAGCCACTCCTTCCTTATTCTTGCCTGCTCAGCATGAAGACGGGGAAATTATTATCACTCTCATTTCGAGGGGAAAAGTCTGGTTCGGCAGTGAACTATGTAATGAATAATACAAAGAGAGCTGGTAGCATTATGGAAAAAAAAACTGAGAATTAATAACACAAATCCCCCAAAAAAATCTTCTTCATCATCATTACTGACTCACATCTATGATCATTCAGCATTGGAAGCTACCTATAATAATTCTCGCTCATATCTAGTTTACGTACTATAGGCTGTGGCAGCCAATGGACAGTAGTATCAGTAACTGCTTCTGTTGCCCCAAGTTCATCTGAATGTGCATCAGTGGACTATAGGTTGGTTGCCCCTCATCTTCAGTTGACATCCTTCTTTGGGGGGATAGAGAGTGAGTTCAGGGGCGTATGTATAACCGGACAGTGAAGGAAGCCGGGAATATCGATGTCTGAACTGGAAGACGCTCTTTTCACGCACCAGCCTATCTACAGCAATATTGTATTACAGCATATACCGCCACAAAATATAGTATTGCAAAAATGGGATTAAACGGTTACGACTGTTTTGCAAAATATACATCCGACTAAAGTAGGTGCTGCTCAGGCTGATGTGAAGTTCCCATCTCCCCTCCCCCATCCTCCACAGGTGTCCATTGTCATCTCTTAATCTCGCAAAGACTGTATTCCCATTCAACACAGAGTATATAAAAAAGAAGTAGGGTGAAGAAGAGGGTCAGCTTTATATAGCAGCTAAGTAGCCTATAATCCTTGGGTAGGAGGAAAACACCAGGTACAATAAGTCTTGGTCGTATCTTGTCACTGCTAAATTATATTCGTATGCTCATAGTGTCCCTCATAGTCAAAACAATATCCATTGTTTTTTCTTAAGCTT
Source organism: Birgus latro (assembly GCA_018397915.1). NCBI lineage: Eukaryota > Metazoa > Arthropoda > Malacostraca > Decapoda > Coenobitidae > Birgus > Birgus latro. The sequence goes on from JAGKTI010004503.1 coordinate 15,394, forward strand.
ACCATCATCCTAATCCAATATCTTATGCTTACATGGGGTAAAGAGATCAAGAGCAAGTCTCTTTGATCTCTGAGGGGGCCTATCATAGAAGATGGGCAGCCTCAGCTCTCCACTCCCGCAACTTTTACCTCTTTGTATTACACGCGAGAAACACATAGGTAAATTCTTTCCCTCTTTGCCAGGTTTATCATGAACACATTTGTCTCTTTAATCCAATAAGTACTATGCTTAAAATTTAACGCATGAAATACGCCAGTGGAATGGAACAAAAGGTTATTGTGCTCATCGGTGAGGTAGCCAACATCAGCCAATCAACGCGAAGTGCAGGTCAAATAGCCTTGTCGCATCGGGAACCGGTGCTGTTCAAACAACTGTCCCTCTATAAATATCAGTTCTTCTAGTTCATTGCACATATACACACACGCTGCCATCGTCAGTTGTGCGGCTGGCTCGTTGAACAGTGAAATATCTCGCAGTTTATCGATACTATTGCCAATAAACGCAGGGAAGCTGGAGAAATAACTAATAAGAAGGGAAAGTGGAAGTAATAATAGAGAAACGCAAAAATTCTGAACATAATATGAAATGCCACAGATCTATTACCACAATCCACAAATGAAAAATGTTTCACGAAGTAGTAATGGTTTATCTCCTTGGTTGAAAGAATAACTGACCTACTTTATATTTTATTTCGGTTGACCTTAGACGACTTTATCATGCTCACGAGAAACCAAAGACGCGAGAAAAGAATAAATAAATAAATAAATAAATAAGCTATCGTAATTAAAGAGTTGGCTGGAGAATAATGAACATGATATGAGTTTCAGTTTTACAGACGGTACACACTAAGAAGAGCACCACAGTCGATTAATTCAGGAAGAGGTAGCCAAAACCAGGTAAGTTTAGGCTACACTGCATTATACAAGTATTACATAAAGTACAAAGGATCATTTCGCTCGCTGTGCTTTACTTTCTGCAGTGAAGGACGAAGAGCTTTTAAAATCTTCACTGAGTTCACGATTGAAAGAGGCGTTATTCTTTCTCTGTTAAGCTTCCCGTAAAGGAATTCAGAAAAAAAAATGTTTTGTTTCGGGTATCTCAGGCTTGACAATGTAGCAGGGACCACACGTACGCCACATGATAAGAAAAGAAGCAGGTTAACTTCAGTCATTAAGAGACGAGTAAAGCGAAATATCATGTCTGTTCAGACGAAGATAAGTAAGAAGATAGGCATGATGATGGCTGTGCTGGACACATGAGAAGCATGTGTTATTTTAGGCTAAGTTAGGCCTAAATTTTGCATGCCACATTACATAATATCAGATTCCAACAAACACCGTCGCTTATAAGGTACGTCCACGGTTTGAACCCTCCTCAGCCCCCCCCCCCGACCCCTGCCACCGAAATATGACATGTAGTCGAAAGCCCATCCTCTGAATTCAACAAACTATAGAACATAAAAATATGACAATAGGCTATTTTTAAAAATGCTCAGTGCTTCCAAGCGCTTTTTCACTTAAGTGGTGGAGAGGTCATAACTAGCTGAAACCTGATATTATTGTTATCGTAACTAAGCAGCAACGTTACTACCCGTCGTGAATAAGTAACGTGGTATTAAGACTGACCTATTCACGTTACATGTTTTTAAGCACATAGACTTCTAGAGTTGCTTTTTATGTGTTACCATGTTGCAAGAACCGCAGTGATTATTTTTTTAAAATTCCACGAGGCAATCAAGACATTTCAATGGGTACTTCATGACTAACCCTCCTTACCAAGACAGGGTGTCCAAACAGTATTAAGAGAGTTTTGTAGGAATAGCTATAAACAGCGAGTGATAAAAATATTCAAAACTGCCCAAGGCTGAGCGCCAAAGGTGCAAGAGAATAAACTAAAGAGTAAGCGGTGAGCTGCGACTGTAAGTCATTTGGGTTATTAGATTCTTAGTTTAGGGGCACTGGGCGCTAAGAGACATTCCAACATTAAGCATTAGGTCCATTTAAACTCTCAGTGTGGATATTCCAGCGTTTCATTACCTGTAGCAAGAAATGGCTGCCACAGTTTGGGTGAAATTCACGTAGCTACATAACACTGAGATTCTCTTACATGTATATTTCTTTACCAACACTATCACACCTTGGACTTACGTTGTCTAGGTAGGAAAAATTTATTCAACCATCTTCATCACTAAATCTCACGGCACGCCAGCGAATTGTGGGAAACTTCTTTTTAAGACTTGGGACACTGCCTGAAAACAGGACAGTTTACACAAAGGCTCGGGTCGGAGGAAGCTCCGACAAATATTTATTATTCTCTTATTCTTTCCAGTTCTTGTTTACCCTTCCTAAGACCTCACAGCACACACACACACACACACACACACACACACACACACAAACGAACGATTAAACCTATGCAGTCCTAATTTCATCATAAATCATTTCATTTCCGATGCAGTCCTTCGTCCACATTGAATCATCATGCATTTTCTCTCCCTGTCTCTCTCCCCCCCCCNTCTCTCTCTCTCTCTCTCTCTCTCTCTCTCTCTCTCTCTCTCTCTCTCTCAATGCCTTTTAGCAATTTCAGGGTGGCCTTGGCAGCTATCCATTTCTCTTGACTCCATGTCTTCGTCTGAGTCCATCCCATCCCTTTTAGTGTGATGGATGTGTTTGGTATTTCTTCCCCGCAGCCTCTCCCGTCTCCATCCATCACTCCGACACGCGTCTCCCTCTACCCCAATTTATCATGTATAACGTGAGCGGTAGTCTTATTTCCATCGCTCCTACTACGCCGCTGTTCGTAAGGCCCATTTGCATACGCGATATTATACAATGAAGTCATTTTTTTTCTAGGGTGCTGATGTCTACCCTCGTACTTCTTCTTCATCATCATCATCGTCATCATCATATAATCTTTTCTTGTCTCATCAGCAACATGGGTCACGGAATCAGACATTTTAGGCACAAGTAAAGACTCGTTCGCTCAAGTGACCTTCAGTGAAAAAAAAATCCCAACCAGCCCTTGAATCGAGACCCTTATGTTCCATACCAGCTGGAGTGCCCCACTAGACTACCAGGCTTCTGTTTGTTGGTTGTACCTGTATATCCCAGTGATGTACCTGAGTATTCTGGAATGTAGAAAATCATTTGTTTTGTCATTCACTGCAGTCTTTAGACGAAAACACCACATCTAGACTATACCTGTCACCAACAGATACTCTTATAAATCTTAGTTCAGTATTCAGCGATTATGTTTTGAGAGAGAGAGAGAGAGGAGAGGGGGGGAGGGGAGGGAGGGGGGGTACGGAGGACTTGCAAGAATGGAAAAGGAAACAGCAAGGACAGGGCAAACTATCCTTACAAATTAAGCAGTGAATTACATGTTAGGTTCATAACGAAATGTATCTGGAAAATGAATCACCAAAGCATTCTTTTTGTCTTGGCCGAAACAAAGGGACATTGGTGGCCTCGGTACCTCATTGCATTAATTAGTTCTTTCATTTAAAGCTTACCATCGTTTCAGAAGGCTGTCTCCTTTTTTTCGCACCCCAATTCTTTGCCTTTTAACACTGTCACCAAAAAAAAACCTCCTTTAGGCTGAACAATACGTTCTGAGAGTACCAGAACCAAAAGGACGTCGTACTAAAAGGTTCCTGAAGTTTCCACTTTTTTTTAATTCTATGTCAATAGGTTATGTTACCTCAGAAAGATTCCCTCACATAACTACGTTTCTCCTTACTGATCTCGTTCAACACCAAGACTAAATTTGTACTCCCCTCTGGTCACGTGGTTAGCACTGATAGCATCGAAATTGTTGGCCCAATTGTGCCAGGGTCAAATCCTGGTGCAGACAGCTGGTGATACTCGACTCATGATGAATACCTAGCGTAACACCTAGAGAGATGGCTATGGCAACCTGTCAGATGCAGTGCCGTAGTTCACTGGCGGTGAAATGTTATGCCCTCCTTCCAGCCACAGAATGAATCCATACCAAATGAGGACCTGGAATTCATCTCTCTCTCTCTCTCTCTCTCTCTCTCTCTCTCTCTCTCTCTCTCTCCCTCCCTTATTCACCTTCCTGACACACTAATCCCTCGCATCCCCCTCCTCCCACTCCAAAGCTCCGCTGCTCATTTTTTTACAGATCTTTCTTGTGTCTGTGAGAGGGACACACCATATGACTGCCTATGTACCCTAGGATGGTGAATGAACTCCCCATCAAATGCTTAATGGTGAAAGTTAAGGCGATGAGTACCCACGATACGCTCCTCATGGATCTTTACTTTTTCACTGTGCACGAATGTCATTTCGGTTGTTTTGGAAACCTCGAAATTTTAGCCATTTGTTTCCAGTTGTAATCAGTTGGTCTTGGAATGACTGAAGTTCCATATAATATTTTATCCAAGTTTCTTTAAAGAAAATGCCAACTTTTCCCAAGTATTTATTACTAGAATAAACAGTTTACCATATTATGCTGTTGGTTAATTAAACTTAGGCTATTAAATTATTTCTTCAGTTGAATAAAATAGCCTGCAGTTAGTCAGATCAGATTACTAAATAACCCCAACCAGCTGAAAAGGTCATATCAGACTATGAGAAGCGGACTACTGTTTAGGACTTACTATCGTTTCAGAGGAGAAAATCTTAATAAAAATGTTCAAGCCATGCACCGCGTCAGTCTGTTGTTTGTTTGTTTGCTTATTTGTTTTTAAAAAGTTTATTCGAACTGAAAACGATAAGGAATACCGGTACAATATTGACATTTTGTGGGGTGGCTCATCTCACACCCAACTTCTTGCCCAACTGTACGGTTGATTCAGTTAAGCTCGCCAATGCAGCGATAATTCGGCGCTTCCAGCTGCATACATTCACAATTGGTTTGGCTTAGAAAATATTTGCTCAGGTCATCTTTTCGCCAAAGTACGATAAGCTACGTGGTCTAGAGGCAGAGACTTCAAGCCCGGGGTGAAGACCATGCCAAACGGGCGATGGGTCGAACCTTCAAAATTTCTCTTGTGGACTTTCTGTCATCTAAAATGTTGCCAGGGAAGTAAGTCAGTCTCCCCCTCTAACTACTCTGACAGAAGATGGTCTAAGGGTGCGGCCCCCTACACACAGAAGGGAGAGTTATATAGATCCAGCCGTTATTTTTAGTACAGTATTTTCTTTTGTGTCTGCAGCCACATGTACTTTCCGAAATGTATTATTATTATTATTATTATTATTATTATTATTATTTGCCGTTTTATCATTATTACTATTATTATCATTATGAAGATGAAATCCATCCGAATGGCAGAACGATAATCACAAAACGTCTCCTCAAATCTTAAACCTATAGTGATTACCAGCAAACATGATCCTTATGCAGTCGACTATTTGTTTATTTATTTCCTATGCATGGCTATCAACTACACGACCGCTATGGGTTTAACACTTGAAGAGGGAGGGTTACGCGACCTCCACCTCGCTTCTAAAGGAAACATCCCAGTGAAGGTGAACTGAGGAGAAAGTGGGAGTTCTGGACAGTCATAGATTATAAGTGGCACAGTCCTATATACAAGGCTCCGTACTCCCATCGGACAAGGTTCCCTAACACCTCTCCCTTATTTATTTTGATTATGGCTGGTAAACATACTTTTGATAGTTATTTATACAGAGTATGGCGATTTAAGAAGGATTTATGTAACACACAGGAGGACAGTGTGTAATAAGCAAAATAAGTTGCTCAAGAAAAGGTGTTAGGGAGCTTCCTTAACCGACAAGAATACCGTCCTAGGTCTTTAGTAACAGGAAATGTGAAAAATGGGTAAGAATGAACGACGGCATATTTCAATCGACTTTAATCCTCCACTTGCTGTTGTTCCCACACTCTCGCCTCTAAGCCTAGTTCCAGTTGATTAATTCATGCATTTTTCATCCAATCCTTGACGACTCATTTCGACCGTAGGGGCCAGGGCTAGGCTGTCCGTCCAGATGTTTAAAGTTATAATGACTAGTCGCTTTTCCTGAGTAATATTATGAGAGCAATAAACCCCAATCATCCCATGGACTTAAACCATAACAGGTCACATAAAGTTAAGATGCCAGACCCTCTAGTCAAGGCATTGCAGTAATACGGCTATAGTGTTATTGCACAACGCAGTTTATGATTACAAGGATTAAAAGAAAAGATCTGGCTTAGTCTTCAATGTAATATCACCTGAATGTAATATATGGTACCACTACATCCAGTGAGTGGATGAGGGTGTCCCCTCCTATCACATACTACTACTACTACTGCTACTGCTACTTCTACTATCATTATTATTATTATCATTATTTTTAAGGAGTTGGATGGTGGCGACCATCATTCACCCACTTGGTGAAGTGCTGCCTACTTCTTCCTTCACCTTTATAATTCTTTTTCTATGCCTGCCCTCCTCTCTTCGTATTTCTCTCATCTTTCCTGGCACTTTATTACTCTTCTTTCCTTCTCAGATGGCATTACATTGAGTGACAAGCTTAATGGTTTCCTGTATGCCAGAAAAACCATTTACAACGCTGGGTGGTAACCATATAACAACCCACATATGTTCCGTATGTGTCAACAAGTGGTTGGAGGAGAGTTAGTGCCCATCCCCGACAAACAACTAACTCGACGACAAACTGTCACCCCTTCCAGGAGTACTGCGTCTGGTTATTGATAGACGGGTGATTGTCGTTGTTGTTATTATAATTATTGTTATCATTATTATTATTATTATTATTATTATTATTATTGTTATTATTATTATTATCGTTATTATTATTACTGTTGTTATTATACCTCATTAACATCTGATCCATCAACAGCGTCGGACAGATTGTTACAACTTGTAGCTCAGATGATCAGATAAAACTACTAAGGAAAAACTCAAGAAAGAATCTTAACACAGGCACTTGAAGTTTTATATCTCATCTATCAAAAGAAAACTCAACTCCATACTTTGATACGACTAGAAAATGTTTATTAGAGGACATCTGACCCACAAAACGCATCACGCAAGAAAAAGCTCACTACTAACAGCCGAGCAAAATGACACAGTAAACAGCACACATGACACAGCAGTACACCTGAAAAGAAGAAATACACTGATAATACTATCGTACTACTACTAGTCTAGTACTAGTCTTTATCGTACTACAATCAACGCACATCTGACAGAGCAACATAACATTGCCTACAGTCCTACAAACGCCGCACATGCCACAACAGCTTAACAGAACATACGACTACTAAAAACAAACATCGACACAGCGACCTACCACACTACAGGCAACATATATCTGAAGAAAATAACAAAACAAACCATGAACAACACCCACATCTAACACAGAAATATAACACATCACAGAGCATCGGACGCAACATAACGATATACAAACAACACACATCCGACAATGCAACAAAACAGTGCATGCAACTCAAGTAACAGCAGCATAACACACTGCCAATAATACATTTAACCATCAACATAGTACTTTGACAGCAACGAAACAGTCCAAGTAGTAAACTAAATGACACGGTACGTAACATCTGGTAGAGTAGCACATTTACCGCAGCAACACAAGTCAAGTAACACACCAGATGACAACAAGAGAATTAATACAAACAGTAAATCATTAAAGACAACACATTCAGACCCTTCAAGCAAGAAAAAACAGACACAGTAACACAAGACCCACTAAAAGTATCAAACAACACCTCGCACACTACAACACAATACACTGACAAGTTACAAACGACACAATAAACTATTACAGAGACAGAACACATTTTATAACACAGCACATCTGACGCAAAAACAATCATATTATCTGCCACGACAACATAGCACATCGGACAAACACGGCGACTAACCACATCGGACACAGGTAATACTTCATATTTGACATGGCAGCATTACACGTTGGTCACTGAACACCCATTTTGCAGAACACAATACACCAGGCACACATGACCTTCGATAGAACACTTCTGACAGAGAACCATCGGAAGCGACAACACGACTTTATATATAACACACTACATCGGACAGCAACATAGTTCATTACAAACAGCAGATGACATCGCGCACAGCAAAACGGGCTAACCTACTGTTATAATGAAACATACTTGAAGTTATATGTAAGCCTATTAACTCAGTTATTGGAAAAGTTACCGTACTTAGGCATGTGCGGTTGGCGTTTCCTTGACCCGTTTTAACCCTTCCATCCCTTGTTGTATTGTGCTTATATTTTTTTCTTTGGAGAAATCTCCAACATATTTTTTTCTTTGGAGAAACCTCGGTGCCCGTATTTCAAAAATATTTACCGGACGAATTCCCTTTGGTAAAATAATCAAATCAAAAACAAATAAGTAAAACAGAACAGTTTGTCAACATTCACCAAATGAAACATCAAAGAATTTCGGATACACAAGCCAAGTGGCGTAAGTGTACTCACTTGTGTGATTTTTATACAGGCTGTCAATAAAGCGATCAGTGGAGTCCGCACCACTCCATATCCTTGTAAGTTCCTTTTTTGCCTTGCTTCTCAGTCATAATAATCCATTGCCAGTCAAGTATAATTTCACATAGAGACTTTCTTGCTATATAGTATATGCCGAAGTTGGTTGACTTAAGATTTTCCTCTAATTAAGGGAGGACCTGATCCTTACTTGTACTAGGTCAATCGTGAGGGTTTGGGGTACCAATGTTTGTTCAGTAATTCTTTTTTCTAATCACAGGGCAATGAATGCTTCTTGTTTAAATCTAACTGGTAAAATTAGTTTAAGAAAAATGTCATTAATTATCACGACCAACACATTATTTTGAACACCGCATATCACTGACAATACAATACTCAAATGTAGCCCACGCTGCGATTCATTATAAGTTGTACGTTCGCGAATATAATTAAATTGTACCTGTTCACAACGTTCGTGGGCTGTCATACAAAGCTTGTCAGTCTGGGTATCGTACCTTCAGTTAATATTTCAGTAAGTAAATAATTTCATCATATTACCATACCCATACCCTAAATGCTCGTGTAGAAACAATCATAGTGCAGGTAAAAGAACATATCAAATTTCACGTGATGAGTTTCATTTAAGAGGTCTAGAGGGAGGGCATACATTTTTCATACATAGCATTTTTATATATTCGTACGCTGACGGCTGAAAACTACTAAATTTATCTTTTTATTAATATATAAAACACAATATTTGTTAAACACAGGGAAACCGCGACAAAGTAACTGGTAGATTTTATTACATTTTTTTCTGTACCGTAAACAACACTGATTAAATAATATACACAACTTCAAAGAGTACATGATTTGTGTACTATGCCACTAAATAACGTGTATTATTATAAGCGCGATTCTTCAACGCCTTCAAACGGACTATTGAAATAAAAAATCTCTAGTTTGGTTCAGCCTTTGTCCCCCCAATCTCCGGGTCCTACTGTGCAGCACGACCCTGTTTGACCTTTGTTCCCACACAGTGTCGGGTTTTCTCTCACGCTGCACCATCAATAAGCTTCCACTCTCTTTGGTCTCACAGGAGCGGGGTGCAAAAACTACACTTTTACACTTCACGGTACAGGCCACCAAGGGGATGCAGCTGCCTTATTGATCAACGCCCCCACTTTTGTTGTAATTTAGGGTCCTGGTGCAGGAAGCAGAGGTAAACGTAGTGAAACGTGAGGTTTGACTATAGATCCAGTTAGGAGTGGCAAACCTTCCGCCTCCAGCATCGCAGCCTCACTGCATCCTTAGCCCAGCCCAACCCCGTCCTTGCACCGCGCACGCGTTGTGTCTCCCTCCCTCTCTCTCTCTATCTCCTCTCTCCTTCCTCTCTCTTTCCCCGGTCTTCTCTATCATACATTCATTTTATTTATGGCTGCATCCTATTACTGCTCCTTTGAGGCCTTATCTTGCCTTTAGTCCCAGCTGTCACTATCCGGCTGCTGGCTCTATAAGCTGGATACGTACGAGCCCTAGTTGTGTTGAGCCCTTGCCTTGCTGTGTATATTTTCTCCTCCTCCTCTCTTTCTCTCTCTACGAGCCCTCTCTTACCCTCTCTTTCCTCCTCCCACTTCCAGCGCCTGCCATTCATCACATCGCGCCAATATTACCAACTTCCCCGCACACAACACCCTCGGGATAAGCGGTGGGGAGCGTAAACTTCAAAGCTTCCCTGCGATATTTTGGCAATCTTCCTAATAACGGTCGTAATACGTGATTTACTCAAGCCATTGTCGTTCGCGATGCATTTACGCATCGGAGTACAATGGTTTGCTTAGATTTAGCCAACACACGACCTGTCGAGTCCTGGAGGGTCATTATGGTTCACAGCACAAAGGCAGTAATACTACGGTGGGCGAAATACCATTACATTAATGTGCCCTGCGCTTTTTTGTCTCGTGGAAAATGCTTTATTTACCGTCAAAATAAACATTACCTAGTGTAGTTTCTGGGTAAAAAATAATTTCAATACTATTCCTGTTTCCTGTCTCATAAAGTTAACAAAAATAAATGGTTT
>JAGKTI010004503.1:30816-41372 GCA_018397915.1 Birgus latro
CTCATGTACAGTTTCCTTCTGTGATATGTATGTTGATTTGAAAGAATTACAAATAATATTACTGCGTCATAAAACAAGCTAGTATGCCGATGTAAAAGCCACGTGATAGCAATAATGACATGTGAAGGAGTGATATCCCAGGATACTCTCAGTGAATAGTAGTAGTAGTAGTAGTAGTAGTAGTAGCAGTAGTAGTAGTCAGCAGACGGGAATTCATTCTGCAGCAAAGATATCAAAGCAATATCTGCCCTCCCTCCCCTATTGTGCATCCTTTATAAGATCTGAAGGGGGCTGACTCCCATACAGTTAATGGCAGTAGGTTTTGTATAGCTGAAGACATTATTAAGGAACTGAACGAACTGACCTGATAAAATTCGTTGAAGCCCATGTGCTCAGTTTCCCCCTTTTTCTGAACATTTCTATATTTGGGAGGGGGGCTGAGCCCACCAGATTCACTGGAAGGTGGGTCACGCTTCCCAGATATGACATTAGGGATGAAAGTCCATTGTACAACATATAAAATTATATCAAAGCCATATTTACCCTCTTTTCACTGTTTGATAAAATTTAGTGAGGGGGGGATGACCCCCTAAAAATCATGAGTGTACTTTAGAGTGAGCAGATAATATCAGCCGAGGAATATTTAAGGCACAGACACACAAATAGACAATCAGGTACACACTCATATTCAATCTCGCTCTACGGCTTAGAGCGCGTAACCGAAAATGATCTCATTCTGCTTCCCAGACTGATAAAAAATCGCACCTCGATGCACTCTTTCACAAGACCACAACGCCCGAGGTAAATCACAATGAGGCTCCACAGAGCTTGTCACAGAACTGAAAGTGCCAAAGTTTCGACAAAGGAAAAAGTTGGCTGCTGCTGTCTGAGTAACACCGCAGGGAAATACTGGTATTCAGGTCTAGTTGCACCATTATGCGCCAGTGAGTGATGGGGAAGATTTCTCTTAAAACTCAGTCCACGAGAGACACTGATTCTAATGTCATAAGGGACCCACTCAACATTTACCCCTTAACACCTAGTTCTTAATTTCACTTTGCTGATAGGTAATGGAAACCACAAGCAAGATCTCGTTGAACGGAATGGCCGACAAGACAAACATTGGTTCTCTCATTTGCAAACAGCTTCTTATCCGTTGTGATACAGCCTTTTACAGTAATATCAGCTTAATCATAATGGATAAATAATGCATGGTCAGTTGTGTGTGCTCCATTTGATTTAAAATGCAGAATACAACTAAGAGAAACTTTGACATACTCCAGAAAAATGAGAATTGGACATCGTTTTGGTACTAAATATTGAGTGACGTTTATTGTCAATTTTGCAATGAAAACGGTTCGTTAATTGATTAGCATACGCTACTGCATCATATGTATTTTTGTTTAACATATTGTTCTGTAAAAAAAAAAAATGCCCAAAGGCATACTGGCAACTAATATCAAGCACAAATTATCTCTACTCATACCTGCTTGGATAGTAGCTGATATTAGAATCTGATCTTGCAGTTAGTAACTTCGTTGCGTATCATATCTATACTCCGAGTTCTATCGAATTAAACTGTTGGCTATTTTGTTTTGTCTTCAGTGAAAAGCTACTCTAAGTTGTTTAAAAATTAGTGTTATACTCCCTCTAAGAAATAGGGTACATTAGATCCCCTCTAAAAATGGTTGTCTGTGTTCTTATAAATTTCTTAGCCTTAATATACAGCCCAGTTTTACAAAATTATTTGATTTACTTTCGAAAATTGTGTAGCCGCTGTATACAGATTTTATGGCCTCCATAATAAAAACAAAACATGATTATCTGTCCTCATATAGGAGATAGGCAATTATATCAAGTCTGTTCATTTACTGAAAATCGGAAGAAGAGATTGAAACCCTGGAAATCCTCATCTCACATATCAAATATATTGTAGTTTCATTAGCCATTTCAGTCAGGGGGGATTGTTTCTTTTGTCTTATTCTAGTTAGAGTCAGACAGTTTTCATCAACATAAGTGAGACCTTCGGAACTGGGGAGATCAATATTTGTCGTCACTAAAACAGACATCCTCTAAACTCACTAAATAGAACGACGGCGATGGAGAGCTAATTGGAAGCTGTCCAGTCGAAAGGATAAAATTTTCCTTAACAAAAACAAAGAGTTGAAATAAGAAGGGATGTGATGGCACGGTACCATCTTCCTCAAATCTCACATCTTTAGTAGCTTTCTACCCTAATGACCAGTGTGCAATCGATAAATCTGCTTTAACTGACACGCTGATTCCATTACAGGGGAGGCGGAGTTTGCAGAGCCTTCTCTCCTCAAATAATAAATCCATAATAGTTACCTGCTGCCTTAATATCACTTCTGCAGCCCCCGTAATTCTTTAGGTCTCTTCTAACTAGGTCTGTCTTCGTAATTCTTTCTGTCGATGTGCATTAATCTAAGCCTGTTTCATTTTTTTGCATATTTAAATCAAAACAAATACATTCCCAAAAGTACCTAATGAGTAAGTGAAATCGAAATTATTCATTTTCTGACGATGTTTGTGTGAAACCATATAGTAGAACACAATAAGACATCCCATAACACTGAATCCTTACTTGAAAAGAAAGGTTTCAAGCCATTTAGTTGACAATCAGTGCAAATATTTCACAACCATTGCACAATTATTTGCTTTGGAATTTGGCAGCACGGTCTGCAGTATGTAACACCATTCCTGGGTCAATAACTTTATAAAATGTTACTTAATTTGATGAACAGCATATGGTTACACTTACACACACACACACACACACACACACACACACACACACAAAGAGAAAGAGAAAGAGAAAGAGAGAGAGAGAGAGAAGGGGGGGGAGAGAAAATGTTGCGATGGAGAAATGCAAGTAAGTACAGAAGGGAGAAGAGAGACCTATGAACCAGCCGAGTGGAGGAGGAAAGGAAAATACTGGCGAGAGGGAAAGAGGGAGTGTGTGTGAGGTGTGTGGGGCCAGAATGGGAGAGGAAACAAAGGATGGTGAGAGGGAGGAAGAGTGGTGAGGCAGCTGGACGAGTGAGGGAGGAAGGGAGAAAGGGAGTGAGGTTACTGAAAACTGTGAAGAGATCATCATTAATCTGACAGAGGACAGTTATGATGTATTGTGGAGCTGGCTGAGGGTGGGAGAGATGCAGAAGCGGTAAAATGAGAGACAAGGAAAGGGAGTGGAGAATTTGACAGGAGAGAGTGCAAAGGAGTTTTAAAGGAAGACAACCAGCAAAACCTGTAAACCTGGTCACTTTGAATCTTTAAAAGTGTAAGTTATAAATATCGTAAGTTATTTGTTCCATGAGTCTAACACTAGAATAGCAAAGTAGGAATCCTCCCCTCAATCTTTCAAGCCAAATCCGATCGGTAAAGACAATAACGACTGCAGAACAGTATTGATAAGATGAAATGAAAACTTCATAGGCAAAGATAAAAGAAAATCGCGTTTTCGCCTTTCGTGACCAATGAAGGAAGTAAGCTACTCATAAAGTCAGCATTACGTATAAAGCGTTACAATCTGAGAATTTATCTAAAATGCTTTGTACCGCTGTTATTTTAAACCATTAATTTTTTTTCGGGAATGGACATGCTTTCCTCGGAACTAAAAACCAAGTAATTACCGAAGCGATTGACAATGTCCATATTGTTTCATAATTTACCACACTGATGGTAACATGTTCCATATGTAAGCAGTACACTGGTAGAAGAAAGGCTTAGCTTCATGAGACTGGAAACGTTCGTCAACATTTTCATAAAATATTACATTTACCAGACAATCATGCTTTTCGGACATTTTGCATACTTGAAATAAATCTCATAGTAGTCTAGGTTTAGTTATGGGAAACAGTTACAGTTTTTCCGGCTCATCACTTAATTTCTTTGAAGATCCAGTCACACGAGCATCATATGTGGTAGAGGTCTAAACGAAAACTTTACCTGTACATGCAGGATGTCCTAAGACTTGATATGCTAACTTCGGGAGATGTTTTTTGAGCTAATTTGAAACGAAACATTTTTATATCAACCTAGGTCCAATTACCGGCCGATAGGGAGCTACAGTTACTTATAACCTTATGGGAAAATTATGAGAGTGACTGTTTTGCCTTCACAGTAATTGTAGTTGCTCGGAAGTGGTTGAGAAATGGCTGCATAATGATTTTACTGCTTTTGTTCAACATTACTACAAGTCCTATAGTTGTTAGGTGAACAGTCAACTCTAACAATGTGATTTTCTTGAACCAAAATTATGCTTATTACCAGTATTTATGAGAAAAACCTTTTGTGTCTCTAGCTAAGTCTCAAACTACAGACAAGTTGTAGGCCCCTAATCTTAGACAGCCGTAAAGATGTTCATTTGCGATGGTGGATCGGTATTTATTTTGACAATACCCATGGTTGGTAAAGCAGACTTTGGCTGCTGAACTGATCCAAACATCGTAAAATATACAATGCAGTTTGGGAAGATCTAAACTAATAACTAAAGGTATATTCTGTGCCCATGAAGCCGAGGAGTCGCAGTCACTAAACACTCCTCTCAGGGTCATATTGTGTTGAAGATTTGGAGATGAATGAGTTCCATATCAAGTAACGATGATTACGTGCATCACTTCTCCCGAAAAGTCGGTGATGTTTGCTACTTGGATAGGTATTTGAGAGAAGAGCAGTGGCTGTCGTCTGAGATGAATTCGTCAATCCGAACACTGAAATTGTCAATAAGCTTCTCAGTTAACTACTTATTTTTGTGATCATTCTCTCTCCACGCCCTTTTGTCCAGAAAATGGGAAAGGGTACACGATTTCGGGGAGATCATTCTAGAAAAACTCCAGTTTCTTTGGAAAACTTAAATACAGCTAACGTATCGCACACAGTTCTGTTTTCTCCTTTGTCCCGGTCGTCATCAGCTCAGCTGCACGAGTTACCAACAGTTGACAGAGCTATGGACAAAGACAAGCAGAATTAGTGCAAAATTTTGTGAATGTGGGTGCTCCAGAGACTGTGGGTCCTCAGTCAGCTGCTTGTGTCATAGCCACAGTCCACCGTAAACTTATCCCGAACCACTTATTCCCATATTAAATAACCACATTCATTTAACACTACAACCACCACACCATTTTTATGCTGTTCACTTATAACCATCCTGACAATTAAGTCCCTCTCTGTCAACCCACTGTTTAGCAAGCTAGTGACAACACTGCGGGTACTTTTCAGTGCAACTTGCTACGCATAGTAGGCCTGATCTCTGTGGATGGGAATCAGGTGCACAAGTAACCGATAATATAATCCTGACAAGACTGAACTTATAAAATGGCATTCAGCATTAAGAAACTCAAATTATTTTGAACAATACCAGGATATGCCGAGAGTAACTGAACTGCCGACTCATTCGTCTGTCATGTAAACAGGAAGTTTACAAGTTTTCTTTTATCATATGGGCCTATTTTAATTTTTAAAAAAAAAGTGCACAGTATATAGCAATATCTATATCGTACGATATTACTTTTTCCCTAGATCAGAAATATTAAGATTCTTTATTATGAACAAGGTTCTGTACTGTCAGCGAGGGATGTCAATAGGGTCCACACCAAAGCCCATCATATTCCGGATATAGACCGCGGTCCGCCATTCAAGTACCACTTTTTCGATATTCCGAGAAGTAAGGTGAAGGTCGCAGGCCTTCCCGCTCCACAGTTCTTTATGATTATCTGTTCTAATCACTTTTATGCACTCTATAGGAGCAAGTTTTTTAACTAAGTATAGATCTCCCCCGTTTATATAATACAATTTACAGTTTAGCTATCATCTTTGCCAATATCCACTGTATTCTTTGGAGCTTTTCCTTACTTATATTCCTACCTACCTACCTACCAACCTAACTGCCTGTCTGCCTGCCTGCCTACCCACGTATATATGGGTAGGCAGGCAGGCAGACAGGGAATTAGGTAGGTAGGTATGAAAATTAGTAAGGAAAAGCTCCAAAGAATACAGTGGATAGTGGCAAAGATGATAGCTAAACTGTAAATTGTACTATTTAAACCTGTCTATCAAAATGAAAACTTACCTCAGCTACAACACCCGCCTTCCACTAAAACACATTCCCTCCAGCACAACATCTTTCCTTCACCACAACCCCTGCCTCCCACAAGGAAGGATAGGGATATATGCTGATTGCATGAGGGGGAAAGGTAATTAACACGAGACGCAGAATCAGCAACTACAGACTTCTGGCTAATGTTACACGAATGTCTGCTAATGGGAGATTGAAGGAGACATTGCAGTTAGGACGATTTTCCACAATTTTCAAAGTGCAGCACAATGTCTGGTTTATTTATAAAATATTTGCTGCCCCCAAACGATTTGGTTAAATGTAGAGAATGAATTAGTGAAGAGATAACATTTTCATTCCATATGTCACCACCCGACGAAAGGGAAACTTTATGATGTAATATGAATGATATGGAAAAGGGTAAAACAAGGAGCAACCCTGGTGAAATTACCTTTCTGTGAAGAAGTCCTCGAACCCTCCATGTCCGTGAGAAAAAATAAATAAATAAACATAAACGCGGAAGTGAGAGGGCAGAAATGGCGAAGAAAGTAATTTCAAGAGCCGGTTATTCAGGAAGACGGGAACCTGTGATTGGACTGGGAATATATGGAAGAGAAAGGAGAGAAAAAGTATATCACTGCTAATATTTAACTTTATTCCCTGACTTCTTGATGCTAGTGTTTCCCTCGGTTTCCATTTGCTTTGACAGTGTGCAATATTTAATCAAAAATACAACAGTCTGGGCACTTTCCATGAGCCTAGTTTGTGTTTAAAGTTCCACGACCATTAGATGCCTGGTTACCAAGATAAGGCTTGCACCAGATGTGAAGAGAGAGAGAGAGAGAGAGAGAGAGAGAGAGAGAGAGAGAGACGGGAAGGGTGGAGGAGACAAGAACCTAATAACCTTGAGTTTTACCAAGACCGTTTAACTGGGTCTGTTATATGTGTGAAGCATGACAATACAAGGTTACATGATTACTAAGCTATGGGATCCACAAGCTGTGATATTTGTAACTGACTGATACAGCCTCGAAAAAAACGGTTCTATAAAAGAGAGATTATTTTCCAGTTTTCACTTCTGATGCACCTTGTGATACATATTTGTTATGCTTTTACCATAGGCCGATTCTGTATAGAAATGGGTACATGAAGAAGCAGCTTGGTTATTGTGGCACAACGCCCAATAACTAGGGTGAATGGTGGTGTGGGGACGGGAAGAGATTGGGCGATCTAGGACCTTGATCTTTGCTAAACGTCTATTATCTGTGAAATGTAGTACAACCAAGAATGGTTTGGACACTGAGACTCTCAAACTGCAATGCACTGGGGAAAACAGGTGAGGGGAAGACGAAGGAAGTGGGAGGAAGCGAACCTTGAAAAATGATAGGCTTTTTCTTTACCCCGGGAACAGTATATATGTAAAGCTGCACAGCAAAAGGTGGCTTGTTTACATAGATATGCCGTCTACGTAACATAATGCCCTCGGAGCCTGAAAAAGAGATGTAGGGGGGAGGGATTGATCAGACATATTTTCTCTTCCTTTTTCAAGGAGATCTTCCTTAAGCATTACAGGTTGCTCTTTGAAAAATTGGTAAAGAAGATGTTGCACAGATTAGTACGTCTAGTTCGTAGCTGGAAAATCCGGAATTCGATTTCATGTCAGTTGGACTGTTACATTATTCTTGTCCTGTCCATTCAGCAATACAAGTTACCTGGACCTAAAACGAAATGCTGCTAGCCATCTTCTGGAAATTAAGACTTGATTTACTAAAAATTGATGAGCTACTTCTTGTTCATAAAAATTATTGTTAATGCTAAGCGAAAGTTAAAGAGAGACGCTAGGGAAGAGTGAGTGTGGGAAGAGTGGAGTACGTATTGTAATGGACAATAGGAGGGAGAGTGGGGAGATGAACTGTGAGGCAACCGCAATGAGGATGGGAGAGGTTGGAGTGAGAAAGAGGGCAGTTAAGGAAATGGTGTGGAAGAGTGGTACTGACAGAGGCTAATTGTGCGGAGATGGAAGATACAGGGAAAGACAGGGAGAGGTGGAAGTAGAGATGGAAGAAATGTGGAAGAGAAGAATGAAAGAGAGTGGGAAGCATGGAGAGAAATGGGGCAATGATGTTCAGTGCTTCTTCCTAGTTCCGGACTCGGTTACATACGGCTTACGAGTAATACTATCATTCCATTCTCAGTTTGACCTACTTTGGTGTTGCTCATTTTAGTTATCGTCAGACCTTCATGTTCACCTTTGAAAAACATTGAAGTTAACAGACACACAGCTCATTCCCTCAATCACACCAGTTTTCTTTCTGTGCATACTAAGTACACTCTTCACTTACATACCCTTTGTTCAGTATACTCGTACTTTTCCATCACACATCTTTCGTAGACCTCAACATTGCTATCCTAACTAATTTGCGCATCTCATCTAATTTTAACAACCTTACTTCTGAAGCTGTTTCTCAATTCACCATCATCAGCATCATTCTCATTTCTTTTCTCATCCAATCATTCCGATCGCTTTTCCAATCCAGCGATGGGATGAGGTAGGGTTAAGAGAGGAAAAAATAGATAAAGGAATATCATCATCTGCATACCACAATCAGTAAGCGAAACTGTTATAAACTCATCATTCAAGCACAGGGATTCTTCACTCCACCTCATAAGCATAAAATTCACACCAGCTCCATTCACGTTACCTATCAGCTGATGTCAGTCCAACGGCTAGACCATCACCATATAAAACCAAAGGTGGCAAACTCTTGTTATACACTCCAGCATGCATAACTCTTCCAACCACCTCTATCACCCCTCATTTCCCTAGCTTCATCAACCCACATTTGTTGCTTCCTCGCTCTTTAATTTACCATATAACCTTTGTCTTTGTGGCCCACCATGCATCCTTCCACCTTCGAATACGCTCAGATACATGCTTTTCACCACCCTATTTACATCCATACCGCCTATGCACACTCTCCGATTCAGATGTCCACAGACGTCCTTAGTCCACAACTTTTACGCATTACTTTATTTCCTATCCACTCTCTGCATTCCACATCCACACTCCTTAGCATGCGAATCTTCATCTCTCTTACTTGTGACTTTGCATTTTCATGGCGAACCAATTCCATACGTATATGTTAAAATGGACACTAAAATTCTTTCGTGCAAGTCTCTCGTAGCCGCCACATTCAGCCTCTGTTTCGTAACAAGACCTTCATAGCACCAGTCATTTCCTACCCGTTCTCATTCTCCATTCTGTTACCACTGCATATTTATCTCTCTCCTCTATCATTGTACACAGATACTTAAACTCCTTCTCCACTTCCCGTCTCATTCTAAACCTTCATCACATTACACTGGATCACCTTTCTGTACAACCATCACTTTGCTTTTACCTATATTTACCCCGAAGCTCAACGCTCGCAGTCATCCACAAAAATTCACCAATCCAGCAAGCTCCTGTTTACTCTTAGCAAACAATGCAGCAGCATCATTATTCATCACCATGCTAATCTGTCTCCAAAACTTGAGTTTTTAAGTATTTCATAATCCCGTCCATAAATATCAATAATGAATAATTATGGGGATATCACAACCATGTCTCGCACCATCACTGACCGTAAACGACACACTTAGATTATCATCATCCATCCATGCACATGCTTCACCACCATCTTAAAAACTCTTAACTGCATTGAGCCATTTTCCATCCTCACTATACGTGCTCAAAATCATCCATAATCTTTTTCCAATTACCACGTCGTATGCGCTTCCTTGATCCATAAAAGCCAGCAATAGCTTGTGGTCCGCTTCACAACTTTTCTCTACTATATGTCTCATGACAGATCTAATCACAGCATCTCATACCATACATAAGAGTGGCGAACAGGGTAGCTTTAAAATCACCCTGCTCGTCATTCACCATGCCTTCTGATATACTGTATTACATATTTCGTTTTCTCTCTCCACTACACTTGGTCATCTCTGAATACACCTCATCAACACCTGCTGCATTCCCGTTCCTCTGCCGCCTGACAGCCTTCGTCACTTCTTATGTCACGTTTTCTGACACTGCATTCGTTCTCTGTGCACCACCAAACCATTCATGTCTACATCCGCACTTCTCTCGTCATTCCTATGCATCAGCCTTCAAAATATTTTATCTATCTGCTCCTTACATCAGTTCCACTAGTTAATATTCTCCCACTTTCATCCTTCATTCTTTCATATTCTTTCCACCAGAACTCCTTTATTTTTACCCCCCTCCCCGGAGGGGCTCGGGGACGGGAATTGTTTTCACTCGTTTTGTCTGTTTGTTTGTCTGTCTGTGTGTCTGTCTGTCTGTTAACAACTTTACGCGAAAACTATTGGTGCGCTTTTGACTCAAATAAAGGGATGATGGGCTATGGCCTTCTGATCACCTGATTAAATTTTGGGCCAATATGGGCCAAGACCCAGGCTGTAGGCCCAAAAC
>JAGKTI010004504.1:0-18229 GCA_018397915.1 Birgus latro
CGTCATAAGTGCACCCCCTCTAATTCCATAACACTAGATCTGGATGTAATACTTTAGCTAATCGCAGAAGAGACGGTGGGTACCACAGTGTATTCACTCTAACCCAACTAAGATCCTTGATCCTTGACTCATTTGAGCATGTTTGTTAGGTGATATTTGATTAATAACTCAAGAGAAACATTCATTCCTCGTACCTAGTACTCTTGAAGTGTCACACACCCATGATATACCTGGTACCTTTCAAGTGGTGAGTGTCCCAATTCCGTACACAAAAAACAAACTGGCTCTAGTCCCCACGTGCTCGATGACATGGTGAAGGTTTCAGAGATCGGGGTATGGACTCACTAAGGAATTCATTATCAACTCCCTGACGTAACTTGGCTTTGTTTTGCAGGAAGGATAAGGAAACAAGAGTGTAGCATCTTCCCGTGTCTCTTGCTTTTCCTGCATAAGTATAGACATGAGAAGGAATTCCATCACAACTCTAGTTTGTTCTTGTGGGAAGGACACGGAAATGTGATAAAAAGAATCGTATAACTCAGTTCTTCCTACAATAACAAACGTAAATGACGACAAGGAATCAATCGTAAACGTGCTAGTGAAGCCTTTACTGACCCTCGTTTTGCGGGGCGTATCATAGGTTGTTTACTGGCCTTTGGAACGTGTTGCATTCATACAGAAATGAACGTCCATATACAGATCTTCACGTCTTATTGCGTGACCCTGTTGGTGACTGGGTGAACCGCTGACTGGAGAACTGAAGACCTTAGATGACATCATAACACTTCTCTCTTGGTGATTTATTATACATATTTCATCTTAACGAGAAACCTGGTATTTATATCGTGTTATTATGGAGTCAGTTTGCATCAGTAACATACAAGAGGATACTGTAATGTACTGAACAAGCGACCACGGAAGGGGTATACGAAAACATGGAATACGACTCAGAAAGATCGAAAGACTACAAGAGTCTCTTATCTTGTCATATAAGGAGAATTTTTAGCATCCATTGTCAATCACGTATTTTTGCACATTACACCTTGACATTCTCCTGTGTGTTACTGATGCCTTTTCAACATCGCTCCGGCCGGATGGGACCTGCAAGGATCTACATCCGAGGAGTTGCTGGGGCTCATTAATCATTCAGGGAGGGGTGAGTTTAATCCCAGGCCCCAGTGCTCCCAATGGGGGGGGGGGGAAAGAGAGATTGGATGATAGATGGATATATCAACATTGCCATACTATGTACGAATATCGTACAACAAACTATCAATCTCAGTCAACAGGAGAATATCAACATGAGTAATTCACAAATAAACTGATAACAAAAGGCTCTAGGAACGTTCTTTAGTAAGCCAGCATTTTTATATGAAAATGTTGCGTTCATGATAATGTGACCATGATATATGTAAAAACACACGGGAAAGGAAGAGGTGCTAGGCAACCATCTCAGACAACAATTACTTTCTATATGGAATTATTACACAGACTGTGGTGCTGGAGAATGCGCCTTCAAGTGGTGGCACAGCTACAGTGAGCCACATCCGCCAACTAGTTACACAAACGCCCCTCACTCCTTCCTTCTTTACCAAAAAGGGGGATGGTGAACTGCAGATGGGTAAATTCAGCCTGCAGTCTTCTGGGTCCACGTCTCAAATGAGACTCACGGCTACATCTGCCTTTAAAATACAGCACATAATA
Source organism: Birgus latro (assembly GCA_018397915.1). Classification (NCBI taxonomy): domain Eukaryota; kingdom Metazoa; phylum Arthropoda; class Malacostraca; order Decapoda; family Coenobitidae; genus Birgus; species Birgus latro. The sequence continues at coordinate 1,705 of JAGKTI010004504.1, forward strand.
GCCTAATAACAGCTCACATGCAGAAATAAACAGTTAAGGAAGAAGTGCTAGGGAGACCCATTATAAGAAGGCTGACAATTCCCATCCCACTAACTATCGCCCAATAGCTTCAGTATCCTGTGTTTCAAAGTTTTCGACTCTATTCTTAACCAAAAATTTTTAAAGCATCTTTCCTATGACAACTTTCTTTCTGATCGTCCGTATGAGTTCCGCCAGGGACACTCCACTGGCGATCTTCTCACCTGCCTTTCAGACTCCTGGTCATCCTCCTTTCGGGACTTTGGTGAATGCTTTACCATCGCACTGGACATGTTAAGGCTTTCGACCGAGTCTGGCATAAATCTTTAATATCCAAAGTGCCCTCTTACGGTATCTATCCTTCATCATCTTGCTTCCTTTTTGGTAGTTCTATAGCAGCTGTTGTAGAAGGCCACCCTTCTTCTCCCAGAGCTATAACCAGCTCTCTTCCTTTTATTCATCAATGACCCTCTAAGCTGGACATCTAACTCTATTTACTCATCTGCTGATAACTCCACCCTTCACCTTTCCATTTGCTTCCCGTAGCTTTCATCTTAGCAGTTGCTTCAACAAACAAGGGACGAGGCTGTGGCACACCAAATGTCTGACTTTGCTCATATCTCTGATTTGGATAGAAGTAATCTTATTTTTAATGCATCAAAAACTGACTTCCGATATCATTCATTCCGACAAGATCGTCCTCAGGAGTAACCTCTAATTTGTAACAATATCCAACTCAATCCAACATCATCTTTAAACATACTTGGGGTTTCATTCTCTCGATTTATCTGTGAAACATCATATTACATCTTGTAAAAACTGCTTCAAGAGATTAGGTGTGCTAAACCGACTCCGTGCCTTCTTTACCCCTGCACAGTTGTTGACTTTATACATGGGTTTTATTCGCCCCTGTGTAGAGAACAACTCTAACGTGTGCTCCTCACATAAAGCTCTTCTCAACAATGTGGAGTCAAAGGCTTTTCATCTCATTAACTCTCCTCCTCTTACGGCCTTCCTTCAACCTCTGTCTCTTCGCCGCACTGTTGCATCTTTATCTCTTTTCTACCGCGACTTCAATGGTCACTGCTCCTCTGCACTGTCTGCTTGCATTCCTCCACCACTACGGCGGGTGCGTAGCACCCATCTAGCGACAAACTCTTATCCCTTTTCTGTCCAACTCTTTAATGCAAGAGACAACCAATACTCCCAGTCCTTCATGTATTCAACAGGTCAACTCTGGAACTGTCTCCCTCTGCCTGTATTTCCTGCTGCTTATGATCTCCAGTCTTTCAGACACAGTGTGTCCAGGCATCTCGAAATGAACGGATCTTGAATTTGGCTCTGTTGATTAGCTTTTGTTATTTCTTGGAGGGACCAACTTGCGGGTTCCTGGAGTTTGGTTCCTTTTTCCTTGCATCAAATAATAATAATAATAATAATAATAATAAGACTAGTATAGGCTACGACCCAGTGACCAGAGAACTAAGCAGAAGACCCAAAGGTTACCTGGGGGCATATTCGGAAAAGATATTACTAAATTTCTTTAATAAACAAGTTTTCTGTGCAGTTAGTTATTTACTAGACTAATCCTCTTTTGCTGTTTTTTTTTTCAGTTTAATAATGTCTCTGGCCTGGATGTGCAGTATGAGTGAAGATAAATTTATAAACAAGCACTCTTGTAGACAACGTAGGATCATTAGTGTTTATAAATATAATCAAAGGAGCCGCATTTTTATAACCCCTAAGCCTTAAGTTACGTATAAGATTACAGCTATCTGTGTCTGTCGTCACTGATACAGCTACTAAGCACTTAACACCAGTACTAGAGTCAAAATTAGAGGAAAAAGATACCAGTCGCAAAACAATCTTTGAAAATAGTAAACTGTATTGAAGAATTCTTTATCAATTTAATTTTTAGATTTCCGTATCAATATGATCCTCGGGCGTGAAGGTTCGGCGTTACCATGGCAACACCACCACACCAATTCACGTTCGTGGAGGAGGAAGAGGGAGGAGAGTCATGGAGGGGAGACGATTTTGATGAGGAGGAGGAGGAGAAGGAGGAAGAGGAGGAGGAGGAGAAGGAAAGCATGGAGGGGAGAAGAAGACGAAGATAATGATGTCGATGATGATGATAATAAAGAGCGTTTAGATTAACACCTCTCGACTACACGAAGATCAGTATGGCAGGCAATCAATTTCAGTCGAAGCCAAAATCTTCTCTTACAGTACGATGCACGGTAATGTTCCTAAAATTAAAGGCATTATTCTCGCTGATGACCCATTTCGAGTGATAAAGTGCTTTTTGTCACTGTATCATTGTATTATTAAGTTATTGCTGGGTGCTTGGAGGAGGGTAGGGTGGAGGGAGAGAGATGGAGAAAAGGGGTTGGGAAGGAGGGAAGCATTGAAGAGGGGGAGGGTATGGTAGGGGAAGGAGATGGATGTGGGACGGGAGAGGAGAGTGGAGGAGAAAGGGAGAGGGAGGTAGAGGAGGTGAACGTAAAGAGAGAATGAGATGGAGGTGGAGTAGGGATAAAGAGATAGCCTAGGGGTAAGGGAGGAGAAGGGGGAATACAAAAAAGTACGAAGTACAAAGGGAATCAAACAACAACAGACCCAATGGTCCTGTCGAGGTTGTTTGTTGCGTAGAAGACTATAAAGCAGAACCTTGTGACACTCCAGTTGTAACATTCACCCAGTTCTGATTCTTACACATTAATTACAACTCTTTGTTTACGTTCCATAAGCCAGCTTTCAGTTCATCTTAATAAACTGACACTGACGCCATGGACGTCTTGTGTCTGAAGAAGACAGTTATGGGTAACTTCGTCGAATGCTTTCTGTAAATCAAGATAAATGACACTGATTGATTTCGTTTAATAGTACATATCAATAATATCAATGAAAAAGTCAAGGGACTGGTTAGATATGATCCTCTTTTTTTTTTTTTCTGGAATCCATGCTGTGAAAATTTAATGAGATTATTTTGTTCTAAATGATTGACTAATTTATCTCTAGTAATTGCTTACAACAACTTGCGTAAACAAAATGTTAAGCAAATTGCAATTTATTGCCATTTTTAAAATATTGGTGTGATATTTGCAAGTTTCCAGGCATTTGGTACAGCGCCAATCCGTTATAATATGGTGCATGTGGACTAAAGGTTTTGATATTTAACTTTTCGCCTCCTTTAAAAACCTTGGATCTGTTCCATCAGGAACCTGGGTTTGCTGAACAAAAGTATTGACTGTAAATAAAACATTTATCTCGCTGGTAATGATGTCGCTATTTGTGCTGTTTTGATCTACATGTACAGCAGAAGACAAAGAAACTAAGAATGGATATTCTTTTCTAACTACTGATGCAAAGAAAGCACAAACAGTTTCAGTCATCTCGTTTTGTCGTGTATGCTTCCCATTTTCTAAAACTAACAGGCCTGTTGTTAGGACTAATATCTTCTTACTTCTGATGTACGGTAACTTAAGAATTCTTCCTGGTTTGATTTACTGAGGTTTGTCAAGTGTATTTCAAGACTTTTTTGTTGTTTAGTATCATTAACTTTTTAGCATTTTGAAGGATGCATTGATATATATTTTTTCTCTCTTCGTTGTTTGTAGTTGAATATTTTTGATGAGAGAGTTCCTTTGCTGAAGGAGAGTTCTTGATGTTGCTATTCCACCATTTCGGTACAAAATTTTTACAGGCCTCTACAGCACATCAGTTCACGTACTCTGGCATACTTACCAAGACTTTCAGAAAACATTTTCTTTTTCCAATCAAGGAATAAGGAACCAAAAACCAGAAGCCCGCAGGATTATTGCCTTCAAGAAAAAATAAAAACAAAATAGCAGGGACTCAAAGATAATTTCATTCCAAGATGCCTCGACACATTGCGTTTACAAGACTGAAAGTCACAGGCAGTAGAAAATGCAGACAGATGAAGACAGAGTGTTGATCTGTTGCATACATGATGGGCCGGGAGTAATGGTTAACTCTTGCATTAGAAACTTCAACAAAAAAGGGATGAGAGTTTGGTCACAGACGGATGCTACACATCAACTGTAGTGGTGAAGGGACGCAAGCAAACGGTTCAGATGAGCAATAACCATTTAAGAAGCAGTCAAAAGGAGATAAAGATGCAACAGTGTGATGAAGAGACAGAAGTTAATGGCAGCCAGTAAGAGGAGGAAAGTGAATGAGATGAATAGCCTTTGACTCCACCTAGCTGCGAGGAGCTGTGTGTGGGGAGCCTCCCCACCCATGAGAGTTGTTAACTACTTGGGCAAATAGAACCCATGCTTATAAAGTCAATAACTGTGTAGAGGTAAAGAAAGCACGGAACTGACTCAGCACATTTAATTGAACTGCTGAAGAGAATGAAAGTAATCAAAGTATAAGTGGCTGGGGAATGTCGGGGAGAAGGAGGGTTGTGAGAAGAGAGGAAGAAATCACCAGGATGGAAGTGGTGGAAGCAATGAAGAAAGTTAAAATGGGGAAAGTCCCAGGAATTGATGGGGTGTGTGGTGAAATGCTGAAGCATGGGAGAGAGATAGTAATAGAATGCATGTGGAAGGTGTGCAGATTGGCGTGGGAGGAGGGTAGAGTCCCAGAGGATTGGAAGTCAGATATGATTATTCCTCTGTACAAAGGAAAAGGGGAAAAAAGCAGTGTGTGGTAATCATAGGGGCATTTACCTTCTCAGTGTAATAAGAAAAGTATATGGTAGGATACTTATTGACAGAGTTAGGGAAATAACAGAGGAATTAGTTGGAGAAGAACAGGGAGGTTTTAGGAAGGGAAGAGGTTGTGATGACCAGATACTACTGATTCTTAGATCCTTAGTGGAAAAGTTTCTAGAGAACGGAAAGAAGTTGTATGCAGCCTTCATGAATCTGGAGAAAGCATATGACAGGGTGGATAGACAAGGATTGTGGAAAGTATTAAGAATATAAGGAGTGGATGGGAAGTTGTTGAAGGCAGTGAAGAGTATGTATGAGGGGGTTAAGGCTGCAGTGCGTGTGGATGGCAAACTGAGGATTGAAACAAGGATGTGTCATGTCTCCATGGTTGTTCAGTCTGTACATGGATGGGGTTATAAAAGAGATACAAGGTCGGGCAGTGGATGTTCGAGCGGCCCTAGTGAGAGAGGGCAGTGTTTGGAAACTTCCTGTACTGTTGTTTGCAGATGATACTGTGTTGTTGAGCGAAGACAAAGGGGAGCTGCAAGGCTTTGTAGATGAGTTTGGGAGAGTGTGTAAGAAACGGAATCTAAAGGTGAATGTAGGGAAGAGTAAAGTGATGGTCTTCGAGAGAAATGAAGCCAGTGAATGTACAGTGAGACTGGATGGGGAGGATATGGAGAAAGTGAGTGCATTTAAGTACTTGGGTAGTGTGATGAGTAAGGATGGAAGTCTGGAGGGTGAAGTGCTTGAAAGGGTGCAGCAGGGAAGGAAGGTTGCTGGTTCGTTGAAAGCAGTGATGAGAAACAGGGAGGTGAGCATGGATGTGAAAAAGTTGTTACATGACAGTATTGCGATACCAACTCTAACATATGGAAGTGAAGCTTGGACCCTGTTGGAAGGACAGAAGTCAAGAGTGAGAGCAGTGGAAATGAGTTATTTGACAGCAGAATGTGGAGTCACATGGAGAGACAGACTAACAAATGAGGAAGTGAAGGAGCGTTGTGGTGTGGTTGTGGACGTGATAGGAAGTGTTAGGAGAAACACGTTAAGGTGGTTTGGGCATGTGGAGAGGATGGAGAGTGAAAGACTGACGAGGAGAATGTATGTGAGTGAGGTGGAGGGAGGGAGAAGGAGGAGGAGGCCGAGGATGAGATGGAGGGATGGAGTGGAGAGGTACATAAGAGAGGGGGGTGTGAGTTGAGAACCGGTTAGTGAAATGGCGGGGGACAGAGCGACATGGAGGCGATTTGTTTGTGGCCACCCCGTGCGGGACTGAGGCGTCTGGCAATAGATAGAAAGACATTTAATTTCTTGGAAAGAAACTTTACAAGAGAGGTAATATGACTTTGTAAGATAAATCCCAAGAGAGTGAAACCCCAAGTATGTTCAAAGATAATGCAGGAGTGAGTTGGATGTTGTTAAAAATGAGAAGATACTCCTGCAGAGTTGTAAGAACAAGTTGTAAGAACAAGTTTGCTTTTGCTCCAGTCAGAGATACGGACCACGTCAGACAATAGGTGTGCCTTATCCTCATTCCATGTTTATTGAAGTGGCTGATGAGATGGGTGCTGTGACAAGTGAATGGAAAGTTGAAGGGTAGAGTCATCATTGTTTGAGTGGATAAGGATATATGTACAGCTAAGAAACTCATTGATGAATAGAAGGAAGAGAGTTGGTGATAGGACAGAGCCCTGAGGAACACCACTATTTAATAGCTGTAGTAGGGTGGCCGTCTACAACAGCAGCAACGTAACGACCAGAAAGAAAGCTAGAGATGAAAACACAGATAAAACGATAGAAACCATAGGAGGGCAGTTTGCAAATTAAAGATTTTTGCCTTTGAGATGTCAAATGCAATGGCAAAGCTTTTTCCAAAGTCGCCAAAGGAGGGTGACCAACAATCTAAAAGGAAGGTGAGAAGATCGTCAGTGGGGCATTCCTGGGGGAACCCATACCGGCGATCAGAAGGAAGCTTCTGACAGGAAAGTGTATTAAAAGTTTGTTAGAAACAGATTCAAATCGTTAGAAATACAGAATGTTAAGGCAATTGGGTAATGGTTGGAGGGTTAGAAATGGTCACCCTTCCATGGAACAGGCTGAATGAGAGTCAAGTTTCAGCAAGAAGGAAAAATACAAGTCGACACAAAGGTGAAGGAATTCATTTAGGCAGGGTGTAACCACAAAAGCACAGTTCTTGATGACAACAAGGGGGCCCCGCCAGGCCCAAATGCCTTGTTGGTACTGAGGCCAGTAAAGGCAGAAAGTACCAGTTGATGTAATTTTAATGTTAGTCATAAGGATATCAGAGAAAGGAAGTGATGGGGGAACAGCACTGAAACTGTTTAAGGCAGAATTGGAGGAGAAAATGTGAGCAAAGAGTTCTGCTTCTTCAATAGAAGAAACAGCTTTAGAGCCATCAGAGAAGAAAAGACGAGGGAAAGGGGATGAAGAAAGGTTGTCAGAGAGGTTTTTGTCAAGGTCCCAGAATGAGCGGGAAGAATTTAAGTTGGAGAATTCAGAGCATTTAGTACAAGGAAAAATATGATTCAGATGTGGGTTGGCTTGGGTACCTTTAGGTTTCCTTCTCCTTGTTGTTGACAGCGTTACAACAATAGTGATTTAATCTTTTTTTTTTTTAATTAGTCTCAGGATGAGAGAAAGGAATGTATGCTTTCAATCCAAGGAGAATAACCTCCGTAATGCATGAGTGAGACTCAAACGGCTCTTGGTCATGGAAACAATAATAATTCCAGGGTAAATTAACCCGTCACATCCCTACCGATTTTCCACACCTGATCCCCCCCCCAATCTCCAACATTTTTGTTTTTTTGGGGGGGGGGGGGGCTCAAACCTCCGCTTTCGGTGAGAAACATCGAAAATTCATAGAGGAATCTCACTCTGAGCTTATAAATGTTGCTACAGGTGAGAGTCACTTTTACCTTTTCATTCTCTATGAGGGTACCTGGCTTCAGAGAAAACGAACTATGCGAGGGGTAACAAATTCAAGCCACTTTAAATTACGTATTTATTTATTTATTTATTTGGTACGAATTTATATACTGTACAAGAGTATATTGGTTTTCACACAAAAATACAGGCGATATAAGTGTTGTTCACTCACCAAACACATCAGCATATCGCGCCTTCCTTTACAACATTACCACTTCATCACTTCTGTTTGCTTCTTTCTCTAGCTTGTTTATTCCTTTGCCCTCCACCTCAGGAATCACTTTCACTGTGAATTTCGTCATTGGAGAGACCATGGCGCGACATGTCTTTACTGGCCAGGTCACTGTTAACAGGTGAATTGCTGAGAAAATGGCATGTGGGGGGAGGGGGGAGGGGGTCAGGTGGGGTCAGGCAGTAACCCCGCTTGACAGCGGGTAGAGGAAAGTCTCCCACATATGCCTACCAAAAATCACCCGTGAAACTTGAAAAATGTGCAAGTGACTGACCTTGCAATTGCATAATATATGGGTACGTCGTCGGGTGTCACCGTGACAAAATGTTCCGTCATACCCATACGTCGTCGGGACGCCTCGGGTTAAAAAAAGTACTGCCTGAGGGCCTTCCAGTCAGCAGCTCCAAAATGCCACAGTTGCTGCTTCTTGAGAGGGTCCACAGCCCTAACTGAAGTGACAGGACAGGTTACGGTGTTAAGGTTGTGATAGGAGGAGCCCAACGGAGGGAAAAGATTAACAGAATAAGCAGGCAGATTAGTTGCTTTAGGTAACAGAGTAGGAAAGATATAGACTTGTTCACCAGGTGGATCAGCTAAAGGTGGTGAAGAATAAAATAACTTAGAATGGAGATTTCACAGAAAGAAGAAATTAATAGTATGTGTTCCATCTTAGAAGTAGGATTGCTGGAGAATTTTTCTTAGTCAGCAGAATTATGGGAACCGTACAAAGCACTGATATATAGTTGGTTAGAGAATTACTGGATAGCTGAAGCCAGAGAGTACAGAATTCAGACGACTCAAGTTCAAAAATACAAGAGCAAGATATAGTTAGTACATACACACAACAGCCACCCTTGATTTAGAAGTGAGTAAAAAGAGTTGGAGGGTACAGAGAAGGGATTGCCATCAGTCTCCTCAGATTGCTGAGTCTCAGTGAGGAAGAGAAGGTGAGGTTAGAGGAGGAAAGGTTGTGTTCAACAGAAAGTAAATTAGAGGAAAGGTCATGGATATTACTGAAATTAAATTAAAGTGTGCCAGATAATGCCTCCTTTCATCTCACTTCGTCATCACTGGGAGAGAGACTGATGGTGGGGGCTTTAATGCCCCCCCCCAAAAAGAAAAATCCAAGGCTAGGTTTTGAGACACCATTTTTGCTGAATTTAGAATAGGAAGTATGGTGTGTAATGGGCATGTAGTTTGGTGTTGACAGTATAGGGAATATGCTGGACTGTTCTGTCTTACTGAAACACTGAAAAAGTTCAACAACGGGGGATGGCCGGGAGCTAGTTCCAATGGCTAATGAAGCAGGAGCTCCAGCCCTGCCTGTCACCAGCATTCCATCCAACTTGGGAGTACCGCCCTGTTCAGCTGGATATTTGATGTCTGATACAATAACGCCCAGTCATTATCATACATTTTTACCCCCTGTTTTAGGAAGTTAGCTTTCAGGTAATCTGAAACTTTTCCATAACTAGACTAAGCTGATCTTAGTAATGTTAACATTAAATGTGAATATAATATAATTAAATACTAAATTATTCTCCTATGAGGGCATTTTCAACGTGTTTTTTTTTATGAAACACTATGAGATCCAAGACATTACTTCCATGTGTTGTCTGGTCAAGAAACTGATGTAATGAACATTTAATCAGGCTGTTGTACGATGGACAGACAAAAGTCGTGGTGTGAAATCTGGTGAAAAGGCCTGCTGATGTGAGCTGCCATTTGCTCCAGGTGATAAGCCTGTAGATGTGAACATATTACGGTAACTAAGCAAAACCAGCCTATGTATGTCTTTCCGATTCCTACTTATATTTAATGTGTGATGTGTTCTTCTCTTTTATCTTTTTTACTACGTGGTCAACAACACTGTAGTTCAGCTACATACTCCTAAATTAGTGCCTGGAAGTCAGTTCTCTGTCTTCATTAAACTCCATATTAGCAAAAGCTGATTATTGTGAAAAAGGTATAACTGAGCGAATCTGAAGGAGGGAGGAGGTGAGGTAGGCCAAGGAGAAGGTGGAGAGATATGGTGGATGAGTGTCTGAGGAAGATAGGTATGGAAGTCGGTGAGGTTATGTGACTGACAAGAGATCGAACTGGCTGGGTGAATGTTATGAGAAGAAGTGCATAATCAGGGATTTGGCATCCCTTTTTAACGTGACAGCATTCGGATTGACTCTATTGGATACGTTTATGTGAAGCTATAGAATGTGGCGAAAGCTTTTGGCGTATCAGATAGAGCCAGCATTCCGGGGGCCTGAATGATGAGTGAATGGAAGTGTGATACATTGCAGTGGACAAACTTGGGTTCTCTGGGGGTTTCTGCTCCTCATCCTGCCCTAGGGTGGGAAAGGAGGTCCGGATGATGATGATGATGATGATGATGATGATGATGATATTTTTCACCTAATTCAACACCTATATATCTAATGAACTCGTCCTGATGACAGCGTATTGTTTATTATTGTGGTATCAGTATTAATTACATATCTGTAAAAATAAAAGAATAATTAACTCCAGAAACTGAAGTTCAGCAATGGGTTTGGTTGATGATCAAGGACGTTGTCCCCCGCCTCAGTGATAAAGTGTTTCTGTCCACTTCTGATGTATTAATTTCACTAAAATACAACTTCTTAGTTGGATATACTCTTTACTGTGACATCCTAATTTTGTGTTAGTATCATGGTGTCTATTATTTCCCTCACTGGGTAGATGGTGATGAGATATGGGTTGGGTTGAGGACGTGGTCTCCAGCCTCAATATTATTTGTTTGAATAAAGTAGTACAGTCAGTATGTTCGGGAGAGAATATTAATTACTAAGCTACTAGCAGTTGAGAGAGCACGGAAAGGGGGGGGGGGGGGCACTGGGTAAGGGGGCCAAATCTTGCCCAAACGCGTACTGAACTGCGTCCTAAAGTTCGTGCACAATGATAATTATTCATATGAGAATCTTATCGTCCCCTCTCTGTACCCTATACCTCAAACCTCATGTCTCAGCATCACTACCCTGCACTGCACCCACCACCTCGCACATTTACCCTACCCATCGCACAGACCTCCTACCAACCAGCACTCTCTCTTTCCACTTCACTATTTCTTCTACCCTGGACCGCCCGTCGAGACACACCAAGGTCATAATGGTAAAGAAAGGAGAAGGAAGAGCGAGAGAGTGAAGGAAAGAAGGAGGAAGGGAAAAGTGGTCAAGGATGGAGGGTGTGTGGGTTGTCTTATTTACTAGTCTCTCCTATCATTACCACATAATGTAAGTGTCGACTACTTTTTTTGTCCGCTACCCTCTTTCTTCACCAACCTATCTATCTCTGTCTACATACCTAGGCTGCTTCCCCTAAGGAAAGGGAGGTAGCCGAGACAGAAGGACACACTCCCAATTTACTCATCCACTGAAACACATTCATTTGCATCTTATCCCCAAGGGGAGAAGAGACAGATCTTCACTGCACCACACTGCGTGAGGGTCAACTGCGCAGTGCAATCAGTGACATCCGCAGCAGGGCTGACAGCAGAGCTGGTTTATCCCTGCCGCATCATAATGGACCCATCCCCTTACTGGCACGTACCTGACCTGATCAGCTGATCAGACAAAATGCTGAAGAATGTCCCCTCAGGGCTGCATCATCATATATTCATTCACAATTTCCCCCATTCATTTCTATCACGCACAGCCACTTTTCCTTGCTCAACAGACAACCCTCTCGCATCCAACACTCTCTTCACACTGTCCATCCATTCTATTCGTGGTCTTCTTCTCAGCCGTACACCTCTCACATCAGATCTAGTTATCTTTTTCACCAATCGCTCATTATCCATTCTCTCCACATGCCCAAACTATCGCAACACCCTTTGCTCAGCTTGATCAGCCATCTCCCGCACAACTCCAGTTCTCCTTCGCACTTCATCATTTCTCACTCGATCCATATGCGTCACTCCACACATACTCCTCAGACACCTCATCTCCATTACATTCAAACTCTTCCTCTCTGCTTCACTCATATTCCATGTTTCAGCCCCATATAACGCATTCGGTACCACAACACCCTCATACAGCCTTCTCTTCACATCCATTCTAAGCGAACGACATCTAAACACTTTTTTCAATCCTCCCAGCACTTTTTACTTCATTCATTCTAAACTTCACTTCTTCATCTATTCTTCCATCCACAGCAACATATGACCCTAAATACTTAAAACACTCTACCTCCTCAAGCAATTCACCATTCAAAACTATATTCATCCTCCTACCATCTACCAACCTCGTACACTTCATCACTTTAATCTTATTCTCATTTACTTTCAATTTCCTTGTTTCTACACACGCTTCCAAATTCCTCTACCAACTGTCTCAGTCTCTTCTCTGAGTCAGCCACCAGTGCAGTATCATCCGTAAACAGCAGCTGCTTCAGATTTCACTCTCTACCATCATTCACCAGACTCAGTCCTCCACCTGACTCTCTTGCATTCACCTCCCTTACAACACCATTCATATGAATATTAACCCGTCACATCCTGACCGATTTCCCACCTCCGATACCCCCCAATCCCGAGCATTTTTTTTTTTTTTTGGTTCAAACCTCCACTTTTGGTGAGGAACATCGAAAATTTATAAAGAAATCACCCTCCTGAGCTTATAAATGTTGCTACAGGTGACAGTCAGCCTTACATTTCCGTTCTCTCTCAAGATACCTGGCTTCAAGAAAACGAACTATGGAAGGGTTAACTAATTCAAGCCACTTTAAATTATGTATTTATTTATTTATTTGGTACGAATTTATGTGTATTGCAAGACTATATTGGTTTTCACACAATAATATTGGCAATATAAGCACTGTTCACTCACCACACACATCCACACATGGCACCTTCCTTTACGTCATTACCACCTCATCACTTCTGTTTGTTTCTTCCTCTAGCTTCTTTATTTCTTTGTCCTCCACCTCAGGAATCACTTTCACCGTGAATTTCGTCATTGGAGAGACCGTGGCGTGACATGTCTTTACTGGCCAGTTCACTGCTAACAGGTGAATTGCCAAGTGTGGGAGGGAGGTGAGAGGGGGGGGTCAGGTGGGGCCAGGCAGTACCTCCCGCTTGACAGCAGGTAGAGGAAGGTCTCCCACATATGCTTACCAAAAATCACCCGTGAAACTTGAAAAATGAGCAAATGACTGACCTTGCAATTGCATAATGTACGGGTACGTCAATGGGTTTCACCGTGACAAAATGTTGCAACATACCCGTACGTCGACGGGATGCCTCGGGTTAAACAACCAAGGCGACATCACGTATCCCTGCCGAAGCCTAACTCTCACGGGAAACCAATCAGTCACAGTATTTCCCACTCTTTTACACACTCTGCTATTTACATGAAAAATTTTGACTCCTTTTAGCAACCTACCACCAAGTCCATACAATCGTAAAACAGTCCACAAAGTCTCCCTATCAATTTTAACATACGTTTTCTCTACATCCATGAATGCCCAAAACACATCCTTACCTTTCACTGAATACTTTTCACACAGCTGTCTCACAGCAAACACCTGATCCACGAGTCCCCTCCTTCTCCCAAAGCCACACTGCTCATCACCAGTCACTCCCTCTGTACCCTCTCTAACCTCTTAATTAACACTCTACCATACACCTTACCTACAACACTCAATACACTTGTTCCCCTAAAGCCAGTACATTCATACTTATAACCCTTACCTTTATACAATGGGACCACACAAGCACTTCCCCGGACAATTGGCACCATACCTTTCACGAAACGCACATTCAACAGTCGTGCTAACCAGTCAACAACAGTCGCTCCAGCACCTTTCAGGCATACCACAGCACACCCATCCATACCTGCAGCTTTCCCTGTTTTCATCTCCTTTACTGCCTCCCGCACTTCCTCCATCGTGATCAAAGAATCATTCAGCTCTCCCAAAACATTTATTCCTTGCATCCTTCCATCTGCCACAGTCTCAGCCTCACTTTCCTCCTCTACATTTAACAATCTTTCAAAATACTCTGCCCATCTCTTCCTTACTTCATCCATCTCAATTAATATCCTTCCATCCCCTGCTTTTACTCTCTCTTCCTTTTCAAACTCTCCCCTTCACACCATTTTCACCTCCTTCCAAAACATTTTCTTACTGTGTTGAAAATTCTCAGTCAACCGCCTACCCCACTTCTCATCTGCTGCCACTTAAGCATCACGCACAGCCCTTCTCGACCTATTCTTCTTTTCCTTATACCTCTCATATGACACCTCATCCTTCCTCTGCAACCACACTTCATATGCACCTCTCTTCTCAGCCACAGCCATATTTACTTCCTCACGCCACCATTCACTTCCCTTTCTTACACCACCACCCACTCGTCTCACACCACACACTTCTTCCACATACCCCAACACAGCACTCTTAAACAACTGTCATTCCTCTCCCACACTGCCATTCTCCTGATCTTTCACTGCATTCCACTGATATTTCAATTTCTCCTGATACTCTAACATTTTCTCTTTTATCCAACTCACTCACTTACCTAACCTCAGGTATACTTACTAAGCCTGAAGGTTCATGCTCACTGATAATCATCCCTGTCATCACCACCGTACTCTATCTGCTTAACGTCTGTCAGGGCCTTGACACACAGCACTACTCTATCTACTTAACGTCTGTCAGAGCCTTGACACAGCACATTTCCACATCCTCCCATATTACCCACAACCCTCATCCACGCAAGTTACAGTTGAGCTACGTCACCAAAGACAATGATATAAAGGAGGTGAAAGGAGGAGGAAGGAAGGGAGAGACAGTGGAGGAAAGATGGAGGAAAGAAGAAAATGGTCAAGGACAGAGGGTGTAGGTGGGATGGGGAGTGCCATCTCCTCCATATTTTTTCTTCGAGTATAATTTGTGATTATCACGATATGTCTACTGTTTTTTTCATGGTACACTAACCACATTGTCACCAACCTACCTGCAGTATGCCTACATGTATTACCCTTCCGGGTGAAGGGGGCAAATATGTTATGCAGCTTCAGTTATAAGATTTGTGTGTGTGTGTGTGTGTGTGTGTGGGTGGGTGGTTGGGTGGGTGTGTGTTCTTCCTATTTAGCAATCCTTTTATTACTCTCTGTTACTTTCTACTGTATTTTATTTGCTCTCGTCTACATATATACTCATCTACCTACATAAAGCAACCCTCACACAGTGTTCTCGGGTGAGTGAGAGACAACAGTCAGTGACATCGACAGTGATGAGTTTTTTTTTTTTTCAACACACTCTACGCACTTTTTATGTATTTATTCTCGAGGCTTATTACTTTAGTATTTCTGTACCTTTGTACTTCATTTTCTTTGGTGTGGTCTTTATCTGAAAAAAAAAAAATGCTTACTTACATAAATGGAGAACTTATAGTTAGCTACTTAGTTATCTAAATGAACCATTTATGCTAACAAACCATGCAAATTTTGCCCATTACCTTTCTACAGTAATAAATCAGCCTAATTCCGTTTCACTGTTAGGTAAGGGAATCAGTCTACTAAAAACTATAAATACATTTTTTTTTTTTTTTTACGTATTTAGGTTGTCTGTTTCATTTTGCCTTCGCATCATCCTCTCGCAGTCTCCTTCATCTTTAGAAAATTACGAGCTGCCGTAACAACTCGTATGTCCCTCACTGGATACCGATTGCTCCTGAAGGGCATGGGAGTCATAGATGCCCTTCGTTGAGTTCTGAGGGCATGGTGGCGGGTAGGACGGTGAGCAGAAGACGAGCAAAATGTGTCATTCATAATGACCGGATTTGTTCTGGTGCGTACGTGAGGAAGTATTTGTTACAAGGAGGGTAGAAAAGTTACAAGAGGATGGAATAAAGGCCGAATATAGAAGGGAAGTGGAGGAACGATTGGGTAAATATAGATTGGAGCAGATGGGGGACGTGGAGGGTGTGTGCAAGGTATTGACAGAAGAAATCTGTGCAGCATGTGAGGTGGTGTGTGGGGTGAAGAGGAGACGAAAGGGGGTTCAGGGAACAGCATGGTGGACCGAAGAGGTGAGAGAGGCTGTGGCACAAAAGAAGAAAGCATATAATGAGTGGATGAGAAACGGGCAACGAAGAAGCTGAGAGACGGACGAAAAAGTTATATGTAGTGAGGAGGAGAGAGGTGAAAAGATTAGTAAGAGAGAGTAAGAAGAGAGTGGATGAGGAATTTGGAAGGAATTTGAGTGCAAAGTGGAGGGAATGTAAGAAAATGTTCTGGAAGGAGGTAAAGAGAGCTAGACAGGGTGCCAACGAAGGCAGTGGGGGTGTGAAAGTTAAAAATGGTAGATTACTAGTGGAGAAGGGAGAAAAAGTAAACAGATGGAGAGAACACTTCAATGAACTGTTGAACATAGAGAATGAAAGTAATGCAAGTATAAGTGGCTGGGGAATGGCAGGGAGAAGGAGGGTTGTGAGAAGAGAGGAAGAAATCAGTAGGATGGAAGTGGTGGAAGCAATGAAGAAAGTTAAAATGGGGAAAGCCCCAGGAATTGATGGAGTGTGTGGTGAAATGCTGAAGCATGGGGGAGAGATAGTAATAGAATGGATGTGGAAGGTGTGCAGATTGGCTTGGGAGGAGGGTAGAGTCCC